>BOPN01001050.1:15000-17500 GCA_017312705.2 Penaeus japonicus
CATTACCATCACCATCATTATCATCACCATCATTATCATCAATATTTTGTTATTATTAATAGTGGCGGGGGTATCTATATCGCATCATCATTATCATGGTTTATGTAATCAATACTGTTATCATCATTAATTGCTATCATTATCATACTGGTTGATATTTTGCCTTTAATATTTCCATCATTATCACTGTTATCATTTTGATTCACATTTCATTATCTTTATTATGAATATTATCATTATCATTATGTCATTGTCATGATTATTATTAATGTTTTCATCATCATCATTATTGTTATTGGTGATAATGATTATCATTATTACTACTATTATCATTATCATTATTATTATTATCATTATTGTCCTCACTATTGTCATTATCTTTATTATCTATATAATCTTTATCATTGTTGTTGTTGTTGCTATCATCATTATCATTATTGATTCCTTTGTTGTTATCATCATCATCCACTTTATTATCATCATCGTTACCATTATCGCAATTGTTAGAGAGAGAGAGAGAGAGAGAGAGAGAGAGAGAGAGAGAGAGAGAGAGAGAAAGAGAGACAGACAGACAGACAGACAGAGAGAAAGAGAGAGAGAGAGAGAGAGAGAGAGAGAGAGAGAGAGAGAGAGAGAGAGAGAGAGAGAGAGAGAGAGAGAGATTATCATCATTATTTGCTATCATTGTCATACTGGTTTATATTTTGCCTTTAATATTCCCATCATTATTGTTACTGTCACTGTTATCATTTTGATTCATATTTCATTATCTTTATTATGAATATTAGCATTATTATTATGATATTGTCATTATTATTAAGAGAAAGAGAAAGAGAGAGAGAGAGAGGCTTTGACTTTGACTAGTTTATTGAGACAAGTGATTACGTATATCTCAAAAGGATGAGGTAACATAGGTTATCCTCACCCCAAGAGAGAGAGAGAGAGAGAGAGAGAGAGAGAGAGAGAGAGAGAGAGAGAGAGAGAGAGAGAGAGAGAGAGAGAGAGAGAGAGAGAGAGAGAGAGAGAGAGAGAGAGAGAGAGAGAGAGAGAGAGAGAGAGAGAGAGAGAGAGAGAGAGAGAGAGAGAGAGAGAGAGAGAGAGAGAGAGAGAGAGAGAGAGAAGGATAAGCTAGATGTGCGGAGCAGATGCTTCAACGGGCTTATATGAACTGAGGCGAGCCCGCGCGAGAGAGAAAGAGAGAAAGCAAATAAATTTACAAATCAATATGTGATCACTTTCTGCAAGCACCGATAAAAGATAATTCTGTGCAACATCCTTGAAGTTGCATGGATGTTCAACGGGTAACATGCTATCCACTGAACACATTGTAAGTCAAATTTTCGACGAATATTTCCATAATGGTTCTTTTAACTTTTGTTAAAATGCGTGCGCGGTTCACGTAATTCAAAGGAAATAACATGTGTGAAACCTCTTAGATGCTTTGCCATTCTAAATACTAACATTTGCTAAACTGTGTGCGTGTTTCATGTAGGATTATGAAGGAAAGAAGACAACGTGTGTAACCTCTAAAAGTCACTTCTTTCAGACACTTTAGCATTTTAAATTCAATGAAGTATCAGCTATAAATATTTTACGACGAACAAACGTTGGTAGTCTCCACTTGCGAATCTAGAACCGAATGAACATGTACCATAACCCTTCAGCAAGTGTGAAACTAAACTAATTTCATCGTGTCCATCTATCGCCATCTATCAGAGGAGCACCATGATTCTTGGCGTCGGAAGTACAGTAGCTACTCTGAACCTAGCTATTTCCACTCGGTTTCTGTTCGTCAGATGTTCCCCTTAGTCTTCACACTCGCGGGCGGGGTGTTTGTCAACGTCGGCGCACGTGAAGAGGGTTGGGGAGCCGGATTGCCCTACACATCTTCTGATCACCATCCTGCCCCGACATACAGCTATGTAAATGTTGCATTCCCCCCCCTAAACACTCCCCACCCCACCCCCGTTCCTCCCTCCCTCCTGTCCCCTTTCCCCCATCCCCTTCCCCTTCCTATTCCTCCCCTCTCCGCCCCCTCCCTCCTGTCCCCTACCCTCCCCTTCCCCTTCCTATTCCTCCTCCTCCTCCTCTTCCTCCTCCTCCTCCTCCTCCTCCTGCAGCCAATTTAATGGCCCGCGCCCTCAGTCTGTCCACATAACTCTGCTTTTGCAATTGTTGTCGAGCCAGGTCGATGTTGCACCGCCCCCCGGGGGAGACATCATCCCTACCTCGTCTCCCTCTGACTGTATCGGAGGTCATTTATGGCCGTTGCTCCACTTTGATTATTGTAATATAATGAGACGGTTTCTATAAGATCCTGTTGTTGCGAAGATGCCTTCCGCCTCTCGCACAGATACGGCAGGAGTGACTCGAGGGAGAGATGGGGCACCATTTATATCCCTCGTATTTCTCTGGCTTCAGGAGTGAACTTGATAAACTTCCCTTGATGGTTTGGATTTCCTATTTATGCCTTTCTAGAGTGAGTTAAGATACGGCGATG
>BOPN01001050.1:22500-30098 GCA_017312705.2 Penaeus japonicus
ATGATAAGAATAGTATAGTGATACCAATGATGATAAGAACTATAATACGAATGATAATAATAATAATTATGAACATGATGATAATGACAATAATAATACCAATAGTAATAAGGATGGCAATAATAATAATGATACTGATAATGAGAATGATGATAATGAGAATAATGATAATAATTATTGTAATAATGATGATAATAATAATAATAATGGCAATAATAATAATAATAATGATAATAATAATAATAAGAAGAAGAAGATTAGTAATAATAACAGTATTGATAGTGAAAATAATTAAAAAAACAACAGTATTAGTAATAATGATGATAAATAATGATAATAAAAATTATATCAATTATGATGATGATAATAATCGCAACGATAATGATAATAATAATAATTCTGATTACAGTATTAATGATAGTGATAATGACGATTATAACAATCATAATAAGGATGATAATTTTTTTATGAAAATGATGATAACAAAGAACAATAATGATGATAACGAAAATAGTGATGATAATGCTAACGAAAATAATGATGATAGTAATAATAATGATGATAAAACGATGCTACCAAGGATAATGATAATGATAATTCTAACAACAGTAATGATGATGATATTTGTTATTATCATTATCATTACTGTTACTGTTATGGTTATCATTATTGTTTTATTATCATTATCATCATTATCATCGTCACCATTATCATTATCACCATCATTATTATTATCTTCAATATCATTATCCTTATCATCATTTTTGCTATTTTCATTTTTATTATCATTATTGTTATCATCATTACCATTATCATCATTATCATTATTGCTATTGTTATTACTATCATCATTACTATTATCATTATCATAATTATCATTATAATTAATATCATTACTAGTGCCATCATTATCATAATAATTGTTGTATTACTATTGTCCTCATCAGCAGCAGCAGACATCTCACACGTATATAAAAATCACATCATTATTAAAATTAGTAAAAATTACTAAATCGAAACAGCTGTAGTAATGCTAACGATAATAATAGTATTAATGTTGATAATGATAAAAATAATGATAATGTTAATAATGATAACAATGTTAATAATAATGATAATGTTAATAATGATAACAATGTTAATAATAATGATAATGTTAATAATGAAAATAATAATGATAATGTTGATAATGATAATAATGATAATTGTAATAATAATGATGATAATAATAAGGATAATGATAATAAAAATAATGATAATAACGCTTATAGCGATAATGATAATTATACAAATTATGAAAACAATAATAATAATGATGATAATAATGAGAGCAATTATAACAATACTGATAATAATAATAATACTAATAAAAATTATAATAACGATGGTAATAATAATGATGATAGTGATAATAATGGCAATAATAATGATGATAACAATAATCATAATAATAATAATAATCATAATCATGATATTGATAATAGCAAGAATTATAATAATCATATCAATAATAATAATAGTAATAATAACAATAATGAAAATAATCATATCAATTATAGTAATAATAATAACAACAATGAAAATAATAGTAATGATGACGATAACAGTGATAATGATAATGATGATAATGCCAATAATGAGAGAAATCACAATCATGATGATGATGATGATAGTAAAGATGATACTAGTGACACAATAATGATAACAATTATAACAATAGTATTAATAATGGAAATATTAATAATGATAATAATGGAAATATTAATAAAGATAATGATAGTACTAATGAC
Organism: Penaeus japonicus; assembly: GCA_017312705.2. Taxonomy (NCBI): domain Eukaryota; kingdom Metazoa; phylum Arthropoda; class Malacostraca; order Decapoda; family Penaeidae; genus Penaeus; species Penaeus japonicus. Next base: position 24,291 of record BOPN01001050.1, read on the forward strand.
AATAATGATGATAATGATGATGATGACGATGATATTGATATTGAAAATAATATTGATGATGATGATAATGATAATGACAATTAAAGTAATGATAATAAATGATAATGGAGATGATAATGGCGACGATGATAACAATAATAAGGATGGCAATGATAGTAATGATGATAATAATAATGAGAAAAGATAATGATAAGAATAATGATAATAATAGTAATGACAATAATCTGTTCTTATCATATTTATTATTATCATAATAATGATAATTTTATCATCATTTTACTACTACCACTATCATCATAATTAACACTATCATTATCATTATTATCATAACATTATTATTAATAATGGTCATTGATACCATTATCATTATCCAAATCACCATTAGCATTGTCATTGTTATCATCAATATCATCCATATAATCATTACTATGATTGTGATGATGATATTGAAAATGGAAGACATATGACAATGACATAATTAACATAATGAAAACACTAATATTTTATGATTATTACTATTACCATCATTATTTGCAATATGTCACTATCATTATTACTAATGCTATTATAATTGTTATCATTGATGCTAGCAATATAGTAGTTATAACAATTATATTTATTATTATCTTCATAAGATAGTGATGATAATATATATTCAACTATGAATATGAAAAAATATATGAGTATAGATGAAGCCAGATCCATTTTTTTTTTTCTATATTATGAAAATTAGGATGGCCATAAAAACAGCAGAAATAACAAAAGCAACAATGATAATATACATACGTGTGGCTGTGTGTGTGTGCGTGTGCGTGTGTGTGTGTGTGTGTGAGTGTGTGTGTGTGTGTGAGCGTGTGCGTGTGTCCCTGAACATATTTACATCCACGTAAACACCAGATATTCCATCGTTTTATCATTCGTACTTCACTGGCTCCAATCAGTCTCATTAGTATTCCTTTCACGCGATTGGGCGAGCGAGGCCGGCGAGCGTTTCCGTCCGTCCGGTCGAGCGGTAATTCGCCGTGACGAGTCGAGCCCCGACGAATTATACGAATACGCACTTCGTCCCAGCCCGGAAGGACGACTCCTCGGCCACGACGCCACTCGTCCGGGGGAAGGGCTCTTGACTTCGCCCGTATCTGTGCATCGGAATTCTGCCTTCGCTAACTCCCTATCGAAGAGTTGTGTCCGGTTCTCGCCTCGGGATTCTCGCCCTTGTGCTCTTCTGGAATAGGGGCGCGAGTCCGCCTTTTCCCCGGCGTGGGGATGCGTCCGTTGCCGGCGACTTACCGATTCGGGGTCCTGGAGGGGAAATTACACCACAAGACAGGCTCAGCTCTTAATTACAAATAAGCCTTATTTTATCGAGGAGAAAGGCTGAAAATACGAGACGATAAAGGTGATGTAAATATGTCTCTCTGGCAGACAGATTGCAAGGTGGGAGCGCATAGCTTGTTGGCAATACAGCGTCAGCCAGAAGCATCATCGATTGATCAGCTCTAAATATCAGATAGACCAGCTTTGATGTCTTCCGACGCTGTCAGTTGCAGAGTTCCTTGCAAGATGCTCCATAATGCAGCTTTACCATACGTGGGTACTTATTTACCCAGCCCCTCGCCAGATAAAACTATTTTAGGTAAATCTTGGCATCGGCTGAGATGTCGCTCCTTTGAAGATGAAAGAAAATTGAGATTAGTCCGGTAAGGCTTTTTTTCTTTTCTTCTTTTTCTTCTTCTTCACATTTCTTTATTTCACTTAAGGCTCACGGCACTTTGTTCCCGAGTCTATCTCTCTTTTGCAAGAAAGCCCATCCATTTCTTATCTCAAATTACGAGCTATGTAGCTATCACAAATTTATAAAAGCAATTTATGGAACGTCTTCCCATCACCTACAGCGTGTGTGCGCGTTTCAAACGACGACGCTGCTCATCAAGCCACTTCTTAGTCTCACTAGCAATTTTTCTCTGACCAAAACTCACATGCATAAGATTAATCCCATTTGATGTGAAGACAGCCCGTATAGATGAATCAGGAAGTATCTCCACAATTACACATCTGTGAAAGGCTTTTATTGAGTTCGCGTCGCGGTGGCGAGAAGAGTAATGGCAGTTGGAGCGATCAAGGGCCCTGGTCTGTACCCCGTGACGCGGCGCCATCTGGAGGCCTTGCCCGGCCGCACGCCTCCCACGTCGACCCGCGCTATTATTGTGCGCTTTCTCTCTCTCTCTCGTCCATGGCGTGCATGTCATTTCGGAAGAGTATCCTTAGGTGGAGGGTTTCAGGATCTGCGTCTCGTATGTGCTGGGGGCGTTTAGCTTGCTCGGCATCGCAAGCCGAAGGGGGAGATGGCAGGCAGTGTGCTTTTCTGGGAAGTCTGGCTTGAGGGTTTGAGGGTGCCATTTGCGAAGGCTTGGTGGAGTCGCATGATCATACATACAACTGGTGCGCCTCCATTTTCTTGGTATTTCAGGGGGGATGATTCAGTTTGAATGTATTTTTTCATGTGTGTTTTTTTATACGTTTTACTCCATTTTTCTTTTTTTTCTTTTTTTCTTTTAGACTATTTTTGTCTTTTTTTATTCTCCTCTTTTTATGTTTACTCTTCATCTTTTCATCCCTCAGCTATCGTTACTGTTACTGATTTACTCTTACATCCCATTTCCAAACATGACCTTGTCTTCTCTATCTTCTTTTATCGTATTCTTTCACTATTACTTCTCTACTCCCTTCCCCTTTATCCTGCATTCCTTCCCTTCCATTTTGCCCTTCCTCATGCCCACACCTTTCCCTTTTAACACACTTACACACACACACACACACACACACACACACCTCCCTTCCCTCCTCCCCCCCTCACACATACCCTCCTCATTTCCCGTGTAACCTCCCCTGCCCCTTCATAGCTCTCCCGAACCGCACACCTTGAGTGCCTGAGACCCTATCACGACCAATGATTCGTCTTCGGAACGTTCTTGAAGCCATTACCAACACGTTCTCCTGCATACGCCACCCACCTCTCGCTATCTCTGCTCCAGCTGTGGGATGAAGACGGAGGGGCGGGGTTGGCATTTGCGGGAGATTAGACCACTATATGCACTTTATGGTATTCGCCCTCGTGAAGGATACGGTGGGAATGAATGATCGACTTGTAGGAGCAAGATGGCGGCGGGGGTTTTCTTTTTTTTTTTTTTTTTTTTTTTTTCTTTTTTTACTTCTGCAATTTTTCTTCGTAGCTTTTATCTCCTTCTTTATTTATTTCTTATTATTTTTTTTTCTTTCTTTTTTTATATTTTTTTAATCATTTTTTTAAATTACGTTCTTTCATTGTTTCATTATTACTATTTTTTTCGTTCATCACTCTTTAATCATCTTTTGGCGGCAGAAGAACGTAGGCATTGCGGGAATTCGCATTCCCTTATTCTTACAAAGTCATTTTAATTCGTTTCATCCGTTTCAACAACTAGCTATAACAGAAATACCTTCGCTCAATAGAATCGAAAATCCATGCGAAGTCCACAAGTAAAACGTCTTTAAGTGTTTCTCCGTTACACAGACTCTCTCTGTTACATGAGGCTTATCAACCCACATTGTCACAACAGTCTGTCACATGACGCCGAGATGCTCTACTTTATAAGATCTCTGTTAAATAATCCTCTTTATTATAGCTTGTAACATACAATTGTTACGTGACTCCTGTTATCTTCGTTTGTAATATGTCTATGTTACATGACGCCACAGTGTCTCTGTAATATATATATATCTTCCTGCAACATGTCTCTCTGAAATCTTGTTGCGCTGCCGTCGTCTCGTAATGCAATATAAGTCGTGAAGAAAGAGACTATTGTATTGTGACACTAATGTATTTTTGTCAATGTTTTTTTTTTTTTTTTTTTTTTTTGTCTCAGGATAATTTCTAAAAAAATATAAAATATAAAAGCCTTAGGCCCTGCTCACCATGTTTCATGTCAGTTAGTTAACACTGCCCGACATTTCGCTCTGTAATTCGTATTAATTTACCTGACTTTTAGTGTTTTTTTTTTTATTTACTTGTGTCTATGCCCTATCATCACTGTTACTGTTTTTTTTTTAATCATTATTGTTTTTACTGCTACTATCATCATCGTTATCATTATTTATAATATCTATGAGTTACGGAATAAAGTAATTCGTAACAGAACGAAATAAAAATTCCTATAAACAGAAAATCAAGGCATGGCGATAGCATTACACCTGAAATAACATATGACACGTCAAAACGATATCACGATATTCAGTGTTGAGTCACAGGATATTACTGATTGTACATCATATGCCGGAATGTAGCAAATTAAGCAGAAAAAAATAATAGAATGGTTGTTTCTAATCTCGGCGGATCATATTAAGCAATGCAAGATAATGCAATAATGGCAATGCTATGATATATCACGTTATTATTAACCAAGATGGTTTTATTATTAGACTGTTCTCCAGATGTTGCACGTCTATGTCTTCACGAACTGAGTTGTTAACATAAATATAAGGATTCTAAATACGACAATACTATCAGTTTTGTTTATAGCATTATACATAGGTCCTTTCCATCTAAGAAACTCCCCGACTAAGTTAGTATTATCAAAGAACACGTGGGGTTCATTACTGATTTAATTATAGTGTGTCTAATCCCTTTGATTGGAAATTATAGAACCAGCGTTTTACGGGACAGAAAAAAATACAGACCATGGATTCTTCTTGTATCTAAATCACAAGGCTCCATCTTAGACAGCGTTCTCTTCTAAGTCTCTTCTAAGTCTCTTCTACGTCTCACGCCCTCGGTAATTTGCATCCGATGTGGGGAAGCCCTAAGGCAGTAACACTAAGACTGAAATATAAACGTGACAGAAAGATGGCTGTTTAACACCAACGGGAGACACCTGGTCCTCTCAGCGTTATCATCAAAAAAGTTTTTTTTTTTTTTTTTTTTTTTGGGGGGGGGGGGGTGTCTTAATGGTGGTACAGTGAGTCCTTGTCACAGTCACATTCTGTAGCGTTTGAATGTCTCCGCTATCTATTCTTGCCTTTCCTTCTAGTATGTAAATTCATAAACCAAGATATGTAGAGATTCGTCTGAAATGTTTGTGTTTGTGTGAGAGTGAGACACAATATCGTAAACAGTATTAGGGTGAAGGCTATTTCCAGTGACTTCTTTAACTGTATCGTTGCTATTCCCGACTCGTTTTTGGTAAAGGAAACAACTCAAGGAATTAAGAAAAATATATATATATATATATATATATATATATATATATATATATATATATATATATTGAACATTGTAATAACAATGGAAAGAATATCTTTTTTTAGAGTGTTAATAATACTCAATATAAACGTCTTACAATAACAAGATAAAAATACCACACTTATAAAAAAATTACTATTCCTATCATTAATGTTATCAATGTTATTATTGGTACTATCAATATAATTATCATCATTACCATAACTTTTAGCTTTATAATCATTACTATTATAATCATTGATATTATGATGATGATTCTTATTATCATCATGATTATCATCGTTATATTAACTTGTAATTATCATTATCATTTGTACCATTATAATTATCATTATCATTATTATCATTATCACTATTATCATTATCATTATTATCATTATCATTATTATCATTATCATTATTATCATTATCATTATTATCATTATCATTATTATTATTATCATCATTATCGTTATTTTTACCATCATCATTATGTTTACCATTATTATATATATCATAAACGCATATTTATGTGTGTACACATATATATA
>BOPN01001050.1:39672-49672 GCA_017312705.2 Penaeus japonicus
CTCTCTCTCTCTCTTTCTCTCTCTCTCTCTCTCTCTCTCTCTCTCTCTCTCTCTCTCTCTCTCTCTCTCTCTCTCTCTCTCTCTCTCTCTCTCTCTCTCCCCTTCGTTCTCTACATTCGTTCTTTCAGTCTCGTTCTCTCTCGTTTTATGTTCTTTAGCCTTGTCGTTTTTCCACCTCGTCAGCTGGCAAAGACGACGACAAAAGATAAAGAGAGAGAGAGAGAGAAAAAAAAAAATCTGCTCATCCCATTCGGCGACCGGAACTCTTCATCATCGCACTGTTGATCACCATCAACGTCTCATCATCACCTACATCATGGAATCACCTTCATTTTCCCGTCGTATTCATCACTCAACTCAACCTTCATCACCAGCCCTGCTCTCATTATCAAACATTCGTCATCACCCAAATAAACTTTATCATTCACTCACCTTCATTATCTTAACCTCTGTTCTCCCTTTTTTTTTTTTTTTTATCGCTTATTTTCATATTCCAATACCTTTTTTTGGGGCGTCTTTCAAGCTCCTTCGTCTACTGTGTTCGTTTATGTCCAAGATTTAGGACGGAATTTCGGATCACAAAATTATGAATGGATATTTTCTGGTACGTACTGATGGATACTCAGAGCAGGTTGTTGATACAAGTAATGGTTGTAATGTTTTTTGTTTTTTTGCAAGCCATCTATCGCTCTTTACTCCTTTATCTCTCTGTCTTTGTCTCTCTATCTATCTATCTCTCTTTCTTCTCTCTCGATTCTCTCCCTCTTCTCTCTCTCTATCTATTTTCTCTCTCTCGCTCTCTCTCTCTCTCGTCTCTCTCTTTCTCTCTTCTCTCTCTTTCTCTCTTCTCTCTCCCCCTCTCGCTCTCATAAACACCATTATAACTACAACTATCATCACTCTTACTATTTTTTTTAACAACTTTATTTTGTGTTGTTGCTTTTGTTATCATCATAATAATCTTTGATATGATTATCATTATCATCATTGTCGTTATCATACTTATTTTTATCATCATCATTATCATATCACTTATTATTAGGAGCAGTAGCATCAGCATAGTTCCGGCAATACTAATGACAGTGCCGCCAACATTATTATATAGAACTTTTATTTACTAAGTCCTTACCTTCTCTTCATTCACTTTTCTTTCATTCTGTGTTCCATCCTCATTTAGATCTGCTTTTTTATTTTTTGTAGTTATTCAGTTCTCCTTGTTTTGTTGTTGTTTTTTCTTGTCTCTCTTTCCTTGCTCTACCATCGGATACATTTCCTTCATATTCTTATACTTTCTTAAACCACGTTTCTCTCACGTACTTCCTTTCTTGACATCTGCTCTCTCTCTCTCTCTCTCACTCACTATCTCTCATATCTCCCCTACCACTGCTACGCCCCCACCTCCCGTCTCTTCCCTCCTCTTCCTATCTCCCACGGCTCCTACTCCACCCCCTCTTTTTTCTCTCTTTCTCTCTCTCTCTCTCTCTCTCTCTTTCTCTCTCTTTCTCTCTTTCTCTATGTCTTCTGTCTACTATTTTCTAAATCATCTGTGCTCTGTTTTTTTCAATGTCTATCTCATCAGATCTATCCCTCTCCATTTATTTATTATTTATTATTATTCCTTCTCTTCTTAATTTTCTTGCTTTCTGATCTTTTCCTCCTCCCTCCATATCCTCTCTCTCTCTCTCTCTCTCTCTCTCTCTTTCTCTCTCTCTCCTGCTGTGTTCTTCCCCCATCTTTAACTTGTCCTCCTGCAACATACACGCTATATGTCCGTGGACATTTCCCTCTTTCTTACATCCCACACCTTCTTCCTCTTTCTTCCCACCTTTCTCTTTTGTTTCGCTTCACCTACTCCTTTGTTCTTTGCCACGCTTCTTCTCTCTCTCTCTCTCTCTCTCCTCGTCTCCCTTTCACCCATTCTCAAAGCCTCTCTTCCTCTCTTCCTTGTTCCCTTTTACACCCCCTCTCCTCTCCTCTCCTCTCTCCTCCCACCCCAACCCACACCCCAACCCCCACCCCCATCGCCTTCTAACCTCCGACCTCTCTCGTTCTTCCCTCTCCTCGAGCTACTCTGATCTCGCCCCCCCCCCTTCCCCCTCACCCCAACCCCCTACCCCCCACCCCCCCCACTTCCCCTCCTGATCCCCTCATGCCTAAGACCAAGACACATTCATCTTCTTCGTGGCGCAGCATCAGATAGGCCACTTCGACAACTACGATCTGGGATTGCAATAAATCTTGGATCGCGGTCTTCTGCCTTGCCGATTACTCGATAGAGATTACCCCTGCTTTGATTATTTTTTGTCCGACTTCCTCCTCCTCCTCCTCCTTCTAAATCTTCTTCTTCTTCTTCACCTCCTCCTTCTCTTCCTTCACTTCGCTGTCGTCGTCCGGCTCCTCCTCCTTCTGCTGCTTCTGCTGCTGTGCCACTCGCTTGTTCTTCGCCCAAAGTGCCGTCACTAGTTTGTTTTTTATTTCCTCCTCTTTGTCGCCTTCGTTCGTCTTTTCCTAATGCTTCCGCTATTCTTGCTGTTACTACTATTACTCTTACTACTACTACTATTACTACTACTGCTGCTACTACTACTATTATTATTATTACTGCTGCTGCTGTTACTACTAATACTACCACTTGTACTACTATTTATACTACTGCCACTACTACAACTACTACTTCTACTACTATTGCTGCTACTACCACTACTACTACTACTACTACAACAACTTCCTAGTTATACCGGAACCCAATTCAGAGATCCTTCACGTACAGCGTTCTTTATCATCAAGTGAAGCGTTCTTCATCTCCTTTTCCCTTTTCCTCTTCTCCGTCCCTCCTGCAGCGTGGCGAACTCTGTGTGTGGCACATATCCGTCCCAGCGGCATTGGGAATAGTTCTTTGTCTTTTTCCCCCTTTTTGCGGGGATAAATAGCTATCAGTTGGACCGAGGTACATGTGACGGAGTTAGATAGCATCGTGGCACTTACAGAGGCGCGACTACTCTGTGTTACAGCGGACTGGGTTGCAGTGCTTCCTTATCCATTGGGTATTTATGGCGAGTACCTTGATATTTATTAAGATATTCGATTTTAATTCGCAGGGGGTGCGATTAATTTCGCTTACAGGTAATGCTATTCTCTCATCCCACCACGTTACATGGCATATGCATATCATGAGATTAACTTATATTTCCTTTATTTTGCTGTACTTCCAAAGATGTGATGAAAAAAAAAATAATAATAATAATGATAATGATAATATTAGTGGTATGACGATAGGATATTTTTGTGATTAGTCAACATAAGAAAGAATGAGAGAATGTGAAATACAGTTACTTGATTAGAAGTGTAAGAAGCAAATTCATTTTTAAATTAGGGAGTATATTCAGCTTGTGCTAGCAGAACGCATAGTATGTATGTATGTTTGTGCGTTTGTTTCTATGCGGCCATGTGTTTGTATATGCATTTTCTTTGTATACAGTGACACACACACACAAAACGCAAATGCACTTACAAATATGCTGACAAAAAGAGAGAAAAGGAGAGACAATGACTTCTGAAATATCCCAGGGCGTACTTTATGAAAAAAAAAATCATCCGCCCCGAGGAACTCAGATAGAGAAATAAAATCACAGAAGTCCCAAGAAATGTCACCATAGCATAGTTCCGTATCCTGTCCATACCCCCCACACCCCGGCCTCCCTCGCTCCCCCAGCCCTTCGCCCATCCGCCCATCCCTTTGCCCATCCACCCATCTTTCCCCCTCCATTCTCTCTTCAGACCTCAAGAGCGCTTCCTAACCATTGCGTCTCAACGATGAAACTGGCGTTTTATTAACATCTCCGCCGCCCGCCACCCTCACGCCCACTCACTAACAGAAGACTAACTTGACAAGTCCAACCCTTAACAAGCCGAGGAACTACCCCATTGACAACAGCTGTAGTCACTACCCGAGTCTCCGCGCTATAGCTGTTTCGTTCGCGTCCTAAGGTCATATTTTTAGCCTCTGAGTAGAATGTAAAGCTCTTTTGGACTGGAATTCATGTCTTTGCCTTCCAATTAGCCTGAAATTCCCTTTCCTTGCCACTGCTCTCCAAATAGATTGGGATTCTCCAGCTTCAGACTGAAATTCATACCATTTCCATCTAAAAAGACTGAAATTCATGTCATTTCCAATCAAAACAGACTGATATTCACGTTATTTCCATCGAAACAGACTGAAATTCATAACTCTGCCTTCCAAACTTCTCTACCATCAAATTGAAATCCAAACCAACACCCTATAAACAGCCTGAAATCCTTGCCTACGCCCTCCTAATAGACTGACATTCCTACCTTTAGACTGAAATACATGCCCGTGCCTTCCTAACAGACTGAAATCCCTATCTTTAGACAGAAATCCATGCCCGTACCCTCTTAACAGACTGAAATCCATACCCCCCTCCTCTTCTAAACAGACTGAAATCCTTACCTTTACACTGAAATCCATGCCCGTGCCCTCCAAACAGACTGAAGTCCCTACCTTGAGACTGAAATCCATGCCCGTGCCCTCCAAGCAGACAGAAATCCCTACCTTTAGACTGAAATCCATGCCCGGCCCTCCAGACTAAAATCCTTACCTTTAGACTGAAATCCATGCCCGGCCCTCCAAACAGACTAAAATCCTTACCTTTAGACTGAAATCCATGCCCGGCCCTCCAAACAGACTAAAATCCTTACCTTTAGACTGAAATTCCTACCTTTAGACTGAAATCCATGCCCTTGCCTTCTAAACAAACTGAAATCCCTACCCGTGCGTGCCCTCTAAACAGACTGAAAATCCCTACCTTCAACCTGAAATCCATACCATCCGCCCTCTAAAACTACTACAATCTATGGCCGTGCCCTACAAACATCCTGAAATCCTTGCCTGTGCCCTCCAAATAGACTGAAATCCCTACTTTTAGACTGAAATCCATGCCCGTGCCCTCTAAACAGACTGAAAATCCCTACCTTCAACCTGAAATCCATCCCATACCCCCTCTAAAACGACTACAATCCATGCCTGTGCCCTCCAAACAGACTGAAATCCCTACCTTTAGACTGAAATCCATGCCCGTGCCCTCTAAACACGCAGAATATCTCGACCATCAACCTGAAATCCATACAATCCCCCCTCTAAACAAACTGCAATCCATGGCCGTGCCAGACTAAACAGACTGAAAATCCCTACCATCAAACTGAAATCCATACCATCCCCCTCTAAACAGACTGCAGTCCATACCCGCGCCCTCTAAACAGACTGAAATCCGCAGCTTCGCCCCCTAAAAACTCTCCCCCCAAAACAGCCCAGAATCTTCTCGTACCTGTTGGCCGGTCAGCGTCTCGACGGTCCGGCGCAGGTAGGAAGACCTCCTTCAAAGACTCCTTCTACGCCACTGGACTTCGAGGGGACGAGATAAGTTCTCCTCAAAGCTGTTGTGATTTCCCTCGGGAAGTGCAATATCGCCCGACTGAAATTAAAGGCAGCGTCCATTATTTCCCCCGCCATCTGATAACCTCTGGGATGGTGCATGGGGGTGGGGGTGGGGAGGGGATGGGATGGGGGTAGGGATGGGGATGGGAGTGGGAGTTGGGGTGGCGTATTAGGGGATAGGGCCAGGAGCTTTCTCTCTGCAGAAGCTAATTATACTTTTCTTTTCCTTTTTTTTGGGGGGGGGGGAGGGGGAGGAGGGGGGGGATCGCTTTGGCCTCTTTCTGTTTTGCGATGTTCTTCTCTTCCTCGTCTTTTCCTTTTTTGTTGTCTCTCTTTTTTTCTCTCTCTCTCTCTCTGGTTGCGTTTCTTTTTGGGCTCTTTCGTATATTTATCCTTTTTTCTCTATTAATTTATCTGTCTTATAAGTCTCTCTATCTGTCTATCCATCTCTTTACTCCTTCCACAATTGTTTCTCTTTGCTTGATCTCTTTATATTTTCCTCATATGTCCCTCCCTTTATTCTCTATTTCGCATTCCTCTTTTACTTATCCCTGTAGACTTCCCTTTTTTATTATATATGCTTTACTTTGATATGTTTTTTTTTTCACTCTTTTCATTTCTTTTTTGATTAGATATGTTTTACTTTGATTTTTTTTTTCTCTCTCTCTTTTCTTTTTTGGTTAGATATGTATTACTTGGACATGTTTTTTTTCTTTCTTTCTTTCTTTTCTTTTCTTTCTTTTGACAATCATCGTCTTAACGCTTCTTCTTCTAATTATCAGTACCTTTGGTTTTGTCCCTTGATCGTAATTTCGTTATATTCTTATATAAAATGTATTTCTAAAAGCATTACCGTTGCAGATGATATGGGCGTTGTGTATTTTGATGTAGTTTTCCCTTTTTTCGTCCTTTTTACATTATCATTTCGACTACTTGTATTGTTGTTTTATTAGCTATCCTTTTCATTATTATGATTATTTTAATTGTTTTTGTTAATGTCATTCTCACCATATCACCGGTCTTATGTTGTAATTATCACTATAAATATGAGAATGATTACCATTATTGCTTCTGACAAGAATGTGCTTCTCTCATCACCATCATCATAATGATTGTTGTATTACAGTTATTGATGCATTATTACCATTGACATCAGCATTGTCATTGCTATCATTGCTAGCAATACGTTATCACATGTAACTGCTTTTCATAACCTGTGTCAATATCAATACCATTATCACAGAATCATTGCCATCACCAGTGACTTTGTTATCATAATTATTCTTACCATAATATTTATTACATTGTATTATCAATACTATCAATCATAACTGTTACTTTATGATCTACATTGCTTTTATATGTATGTCATTTATACGTGCCATGGTACTGTAATCATTGTTATTAATGCAAACGTAATAGACTAATCATAATCTGCCTGTTGCAGTGATTGTGTTTGCAATGTGACATTATCATTAATCGGAAAAAAACTAGTAGTAATAGTGGTATCTTAATCATTTATTTCGTATCATTATCGCTATTACAGTCCCTAACATCATCAAAATACTGACATTATTATAACTATACAATCATCATCATTAGTTACACAACAGTACTAACGACGTGATATTAAGTACATCTGTTTATTTGTGTTTGTGTGCAACTGTGCCACACGGCGTGCATAGTTGCACAGCTGTAACCCGGGCGCTCCCTATAAAATTGGCCAACTCCATCCAAAACAAACAAGCCCTCTTGGTCTTGTTCTTGTTCTTGTAAATGCATTGTATATCGTTATTGTTGCAATATCAATATGAATTGTGATTGCAACATAGTTTTAGGGTGCGTTACTTGCTCTTTATTTCCTTTAGCCATCTGAGAACTTACTGACTGCCTCCTGAACACATAGAAGACGATGTATGTGACTCTCCTTTTTAACTAATTTTAAGCTTTCGGAAGGTGTGTGTGTGTGTGCGCATATAGAGTTATGTGTATGTATGTTTATATGTTTATATGTATATATGTATAGGTATGCATATATATATATATATATATATATATATATATATATATATATATATATATATATATGTGTGTGTGTGTGTGTGTTTATAAATATATATATATATATATATATATATTATATATAAATATTGTATATATTATATATATATATATTATATATATAAATATTGTATATATTATATATATATATATATATATTATACATATTAGATACTGTATATAATCATATATACATATATGTGTATGTGTGTGTGTGTGTGTGTGTGTGTGTGCTTGTGTGTGCGTGTGTGTGTTTACATATACCCACATACGTGCGTATGTGTGTGTGCTTGGGTGTTGCATTTGCGTGTCTGCACGTACGTCTAATGGCATCTATATTAGCCAGGTCAAGGAGGTAATGGGTCCTACAGGTGTCGTGAACCAAGCAGCTCCCGATAAGACCACGTATTGACTAATGTCCCTTAACCTCTTCGAAATCTCCCTGATAGGACGCCGGTACACAAGTCAGAGGAGACTCCAGACCGTGAAACACAAAAACGCAGTGATCAGCAACGCACAGAGAACGACCCAAACGACCCAGCTACTACGACTAGGCTTAACAGTGGTTGGCCCAGATAGAATCATTATGTACCTGGTTATGTGGGAGCGCTGGGCGACAAAGGCATGCGAGTTACGGCCCTAATAGACTCTTTAACGATTCGGTTAATGAGCAGTTGAGTAATTCCCGATTAACACAGTTTTCCTTCGTGTATTCTCGTCCTCTCGTTTTCTTCCAAGTGCGTCCGGCCTCCATCTGGGATTCCTAAACGGCCTCGTTGACACCGAAGAGCTCGGGAGAGGGTTAATAATTAGGATTCAGATACCGATACAGAGCGCAACTATTAACCGATCTGCCTACTACATGTCCCAGTATTATACCTGACAGACAGAGTTGCTGATGTAGACAAACCACCCACTTTATACCAAGATTTAAGACTTTGTTAACTCCGAGCTCTTCCAAGCTGACCATTAGCATCTGTGTAAAGCACAAAGAGGATATATAAATTTGCAATGCAGATATTATCGTGGTAATTAAGAAGGTAGCTAGTCCCGGGCGACATTTAGTGACAACTGCCCCGGGTTGGAGACCTTATCGCCTTTATTTATAGTCCGGCTGATGCAACGCTAAAGTTTGTTCTCGCTAATGTTTTTGAAGTGGGAGATGGTTGGGCGCGCTGTTCGAAGAGCGTTTGACGAGGTGCTAGTTGTTAGGAATGTGCGCGGGAGAGAACGTTTCTATTTTTTCCTCTTTTTTTCTCGTGGATTCTGACTACTTAATGTTATAATTAGGGAAAGGATATCCCCTTCTCAATGCCTCACCTCGATCGGTTATGGCTGATTACGCGAGGAAGAAGAAGAAGAAGAAAACAAAAAAAAAACTTTTATCTCGAAGGGCGCATGGAAAGGAAGAGGAGGAGGCCAGTTCATGTCTAGCGGGAGTTATTGCAGGATTGCCGGTGCAAGTTGCTGTATTTTTAGGCGGAGATGAATGGACTCGGTGCGTGGGGTGATCGCCACCGCACGGGGGAGTGAGAATTTATATGAGTTTAAGGAACACGATAGACTTAACGTGCGTGTTCGTGGGTGTCAGGTGTGTGCGTGTGCGCGACTACCTGTACTGCGTATATGCGAGAGGTTTCAGTATATTACCTTTGGGCTTCAGGAGGTTGTATTTACGTGTTTTGTTAGTCACTCATAAGAACAAAGAACGTACATTATCTGACCCAAAGTTTTTTTTTTAAATGAGCAAATAAAACCAATAAGAGTCAAAAAATTTCCTTTGCCAAAGACGCGGCTCTAAAAGCAAATTATTTTTCTCTCTCAATTTGTTTACCTTCGCAGTGCTATAATGAAGGCCGACCTGGATGGTGTGGGCGGGAACAGCACTGACCATCGCCAGCTGCGGCCGCCAATTTCACATGCAGGACCTGGTAGTACGTTTAGCATGTGAAAGTATAAATTTCGATTCTTGTGCGGGGGAAGATAACATCTTGATCTGAAAGTGAAGGCATCGCCGATTCGGACTGCGTCTCGAGGAGCAAGTATCATTATAAGGACAAAAAAAAAAAAAAAAAAAAAAAAAAAAAAAAAAAAAAAAAAAAAAAAAAAAAAAAAAAAAAAAAAAAAAAAAAAAAAAAAAAAAAAAAAAAACGTAGAGGTAATTGCGAGGAACTCTACATTATGCTAATGCGCCCTCATGATAATTAGCGCGTGAGGCATTGGTCTTAAATTCGTCAAAATAACTCGGCGGTCGGTGATCGAGCCCGTAACTATCACTCGACTCGGCCGGGATGCGATCTCGAGCTCTTCGGCCGCTTCCCTCGGCACATTACATGGTGACTTTATAGTCCGCCCTCGGTTATTACGGGTCGCGCCGCCCATTATCCCCGCCGGTGTGATATTACCCGAGCTGCTACACCTTGGGTCCGGGCGGATGTAGCGCCGCCCCTCCTCCTATAATTCGAGTCTCGCAACCGCCCTATTACC
>BOPN01001050.1:62172-64370 GCA_017312705.2 Penaeus japonicus
ACAACACTTCCCATGTTGCCAATGGTCCTCGTATCCGGCCACTAGGCGATAAGTGACGCGAATATCCGACGACGGTGTTCGGTTCCCTCTCTGGCCTCGCTTCCTTTTATCAATATTCCTGGATCACTTTTTTTCCCCGATCTTTGAACACTTCTTCCTGTTTTTGTTTTTTTCCCTTTTCCCTCTTCCTCTTTCCGCTTGTCGTATTTTATTTTTTCTTCCTTTCCCTCTTCCTCTTTTCGTCCCCGTCTTCTGTGTTTTTCTTCCTCTTCCTCTTCCTCTTTTCGCTCCTGTCTTCAATATTTTCTCCCTCTCCCTCTTCTTTCCGCTCCCGTCTTTTTATACTTTCTCCCTTTCCTTCTTTTCCTTTCCGCTCCCGTCTTCAATATTTTCTCCCCTTTCCTCTTCCTCTTTTTCTCCCTCACTTTATTTTCCTCCTCTTCCTCTTCTCTCCGCTCCCGTCTTCAATATCTTCTCCCTCTCCCTCCTCCTCTTTTTCTTCCTCTCCCTCTTCCTCTTTTTCTCCCTCACTTTATTTTCTCCCTCTCTCTCTTCCTCTTTATCTCCCTCACTTTATTTTCCCCTCTCTCTTCTTCCTCTCCGTCACATCGAAGTCGGAAAAGAAAAGTCCTGCACAAGAGCTCCCAAATAACCCCGCCAACGACCTTCACACTTACCGTCCTCGCTAACACAACCCTGACTTCCCTTCTTTTACGGCATTTCCGGGTTGCGCAGCGAGCATGTCACATTAGCAGACGGGGGCGGTCACGGTGTAGCGCCCATTGCCCCTATTACGCCCACGCTGTCCATTAGGGTCACTCCTTTACTGCCTCGTTTGGGCGTCAAAGATGGCGAGGGTGAGACCCCTTTGTTACGTCATGTCTGATCGGGCTTATTTATGGCGCGAATCTGCTTGCCGATGATGCATGGTAAGTTATTCATACATGCTCGTGAATGAGCAGTTCCACATTTATGAATGTTGAATGATTTGATACTTTTTTTTAAATTAAGAGGATGATCGTGGAATCACATACCGGTTCCCGCGAGCGAGAACCACTTACATAACTGATTTTATATTTCTCTTTGATCGGTGAACAATTCAAAAACATAATCATCAAGTTCATACTATATATATATATATATATATACACACACAGATCATCATTGACATCCCTTCCCTTCCCTTCCATACCCCCTTTTCCACCACGTCACAACATCTCTCAACACCAACTCCCACGACCTGACCCACCACAGCACAGCTATCCTTCCTCCTCCTCCCCCATAACCTCCCTCCCCTCCTCCCCTCCTCACCCCTCCCGAAGACCCCCCTCCACCCCCTCCCCCATACCCTCCACCACCCCCACCACCACCATTGACTCACCAGCATCGCCACCATCAGGGCAGGGGAAGCGTCACGCCGTGTAAGGAGTAAATCGAGCAGAATTGACGCGGAAATAATATAAAGACAATATGATGACCGCCAACGCCGACCCTCGTCTTGGGATGGGGGAGGGAGGGGGGTTAGGGGGATGTCGCAGGGATGGCGTGGGCGAGATAGGAGTTGGGAGGGAGGGAGGGAGGGAGGGAGGAAGGGAAGGAGGGAGGGAGGGAGGGAGGAAGGGAGGGAGGGGAAGAAGAAAGGGAGGGAGATGGAGGAGGGGGGGGAGGAGGGGGTAGGGGTGGATGAAAGAGGGATAGAGAGGATAGAGAGAGAGAGTGGGAGATGGAAGAGGGGAGAGGATAGGAGATGGAAGAGAGAGAGAGAGAGAGTGGGAGAGAGATAGGGAGATAGAGGAGGGAGGGAGGGAGGGATGGGAGAGGAGGAGAGGGTCTAATATGGAGTAACGCGAGACGGAGGAAGAGGGAGGGAAGTGCGATAAGGACGCGAGGAAGATGAAAGAATATGAGGGCACAAGAGGGGAGGGAGGGGGGGGAGAGGGTCTCGGGGCAAGGCTTCGTGTGCATGGCTTGTGTTCGCCGTTGTAAAGCAGAATGCCATGCACGCGTATGCATGAGGATCAAGGAACAACCGGGCACGAAGGTAGGAAGAACAAGAGAAAGCAGAAGAAACAGGGAGAGAACATCATGGAATTGATATTCATGATCGCCAGACTCTCTTAAGAACACTCAAAATGTGATACACTCACACACACAGGCATGTAGACACACATACACACACATAAATATAATACATATAT
>BOPN01001050.1:69708-74708 GCA_017312705.2 Penaeus japonicus
ACACACAGACACACACACACACACACACACACACATATATATATACATATATATATATGTGTGTGTGTGTGTGTGTGTGTGTGTGTGTGTGTGTGTGTGTGTGTGTGTGTGTGTGTATACACACATATATATGAATTTACGTATATATTCATATATATACATATATGCATGTATATAAGTGATATTCACAGTTAGTTATCTACAAAGTGTGCCTGAAATAGGATATTCACATGGACATTCTTTCCTTTAGTCACAAAATATAACAAGGAACCTTCGGAAAAAGAGGGCGTTTACCTTTTTTTTCTTTTTTTTCTTTTTTGAAAGAAGCAGAGAGCGAGAAAAAATCCTATTCAATATTTCCAGAGTGGCGAGTCTCCAGTTGTGAGCTGGCGAGCCTTACCTAGCGGCCCGACACGACCGGAGCCTGTAAACCTGCCTGTAATTGACTAACAATAAGTGATCCATCACCCATGCTCTGACGCACCCTTTAGAAAATTATGCAAAGTTTTCGCGGGTGATTTCAAAAGGGATGTGTGAGCCCGGGCGCGCAGGCCTTTGAATGTAGCCAATGGGAACGGAGGGCTTTGGCGCGCTTTTTGTCTCAGGGGATGCACTTTTCGAAAACGATGCGCGTGTTGATAGAATCCTGAATGGGCTCTTTCAGATACGGCCAGGGAGACGCAGACGATGATGCATTTGGAATCCGCATATCTTGAGTGGGCGCTCTGTTTACAATCCGATTTTTAGGGGAACGATGTCCTCCGCGATTATATTTTTGGGGGGGATTTTTTTTCGGAAATTCTTCGGTGATATTAAGGATCTCCTAATATCACGATTGATTTTATGATTTTCAAGATGAATTTCTTCTCGATGGGAATTATATCTCCTCGCTAAGATTCTTATTTCAATTAACTATCACTTGTTAAAACCGTAACGCACAACTAGGTATCAGAGCCCGATCTTAAACAAGTCAATCCTTCTTGATTCGAACAATTAATCCTGACAATAAACCCGTTCACATCCCGCGTGTGGCGCTGCCCGGGGGTTCTAAAGCCGGCAGCGTCGCCAGATCGCTCCGTTCCGGAATCTTTCCCCAAAATACAAAAGTCTCCTGCATGATTCCATTGCGGGATCCAGACAACCTTTGGATTCGCCACATCATGCACCAGATTTTGAATATATCGCACCGAAAAGATCAAGAATCTCGCCACGTCATAAGAGCGTGGGCGAGAGTCGGAAAGAGGAGAATTGGCGGCGCTGATCCGAGCGGCGGTGGCGATAATCCATTGTTATGGTCATCAGTGTCGCCAGTGTAATGACGTAAGATGGGTGTCGCGGGTACGGGCGGCGCAACCCACGTCCGTCACGGGCGCTAGCTCGACGCCTGCCACACCATTGTGTCTTCCTGCGATTTCGAAACCAAGTTGTTTATCTTCGTGGGGGAAAGATTTTTTGTTTGTTTTTTTCTAACTCATGGCGTTCACCTCATGTCAGGTGGAAAGTAAGAAACACGCCACAAAGGCATGTGCTTCCATGTATTTCGTATATAGTGTAAACATTTCAAATGTGTGAATTCCACTGCGTTTCGTCTTCCGGTAAACGATACGTTTTTTTTTTCCTATCGCGAGGCTGGTGATACGCCTTTACGTCTATCTACGCCGTGATAACAGGCTGCACGTGTCTGACCTCTCCCCCCTCTCGGTGTCACGTGACTCTCTGGGTCAGGCCTTATCTCCCCGCCACCAGTTTTCGCAGGCACACGCACCCAACAACAACACTTGCCTCTATTACGGCTGTACATTCTCATCCTTAACGCCTCACTTGCTTACGTTCTTCGACTTGTACACTGCCGTTCACTATATGAAGAAAGCTTGTATCTTATTGCACTTAAACGGGCCATTTTCTAACCTTTGAGGCATTTTCTAATTATTTGGTCTTTGATTACTTTCTTGGCAAGCATTCTACTAATACGAAAAGAGGAAGAGAGAAATTCTAAATAAACAGAATGAAGTTGAGGAAGGAAAGATGTTCAAGAAAGTTAGAAATACAATTAACATTAAGAGAAACTGAAATGCTTTCCACAAAAACGCTGGATTTAAGTAAAAAACAAACCATAGCAAAGGTATTAAAGGCCACATTCTATTATAATTGAAATCATAGTAATAGTATTGGTTATAACAATGATAATGATAATAACAATGATGATAATAACAATTGATGGTAATAACAAAAAGGATGATATCCTCTATTTTGAATTAGAAATTGAATAATAAAAAGAATGATTGTTGGTAATGATAAATAGATAATAATAACGATAATAAAAAGACATGCACGCCATACCAGTACCTAAACAACCAAGCGCTGAACCACGTCAAAAGTAAACATAGAATACAGAAAAAAAAGACCTTCGAACCAAAGCTTCCGCCAGGGACATCAACATCGAAAGAATGTCAAAGAGGCATCAACGAAGCTATGTAGCGGGTGGGGGGGGGGGGTGGCCAGCACGTGGGAATGCGAAGGGCATTACGGTCTCCCTCGTGATGGCTGGTGACACCGCGAATATGGTGGGGATTACTGAATTAGCAAGAGGGGACGGGAGAGGCTGGGGGGCGAGGGGAAGGGGAGAGGCTATGGGGGTGAGGGGAGAGGGGAGAGGCTGGGGGGTGAGGGGAGAGGCTGGGGGCGAGGGGAAGGGGAGAGGCTATGGGGGTGAGGGGGGACGGGAGAGGCTGGGGACGAGGGGGGAGGCTATGGGGGTGAGGGGAGAGGCTGGGGGCGAGGGGGGAGGCTATGGGGGTGAGGGGAGAGGCTGGGGGCGAGGGGGGAGGCTATAGGGGTGAGGGGAGAGGTTGGGGGGCGAGGGGAGAGGCTGGGGGTGAGGGGAAGGGGAGAGGCTGGGGGTGAGGGGTGAGGGGAGAGGCTATGGGCGAGGGGAGAGGCTGGGGGTGAGGCTGGGGGCGAGGGGAAGGGGAGGGCTGGGGTTGAAGGGTGAGGCTGGGGGCGAGGGGACGGGAGAGGGGAAGGGGAGAGGCTATATGGGTGAGGGGAGAGGCTGGTGGGCGAGGAACGAAGGTGGGGATGTGAGGGGATAATATCTGGGAGGGGAAAGGGTGGGCGTGGGGGGGGGGGAGGGGGGGAAGTATTAAGGAGGGGAGATAATGGGGTTGGGGGGGGGGCTGATGTTTAGGAGGGGAGGAGGAAAGAAACCTATACGGTAAATGGGGGAGGATTGATGGGTGAGAAAAGAGGTGAGAGGGGAATAAGGGAGAGGGGGGTGAGTGTGAGACAGAGCAAAAGGTTCACAGCGGATGAGGGAATAGGAATAATCGAGACTGGGAACCAAGAGAGAGGCTGAATTATGACATCGGGAACGAAATGTCGTCTACAGTTTTATAAATACCTGCAATACGACATTCTTAATTCCGACTTGAAATCAACACCAATACCCATCTAAGCTAATCTTCAACATCATTAGATCTCGCAATAACATCAACCACATTTCCCATTCTTGGCGAGGGCAGTAATACCTCACCCACCGCCGCTTCCGCTTCCTTGCAAACGTGAAACAACTGTTATTGCAATTCAAGTCTTCCTTTAGCGCCGCTTCCCAAAGTCTTCCCAAGGAGAAGACCTCATCTGTAAAGAATCTCCACTTGAGATAAAGCCTCCATAAGCCTCCGCTTCCCGAGTAATAATTTCCCCGCCAAACACTTTATCCCTCGCGAGTCATCCCGGCTCTAAAAGCCCCTTAAAATGAGCATCGCCATTACGTTAAGACTATAAATATGTTTATCTCAGCATTGTAGGTTAGGGTGTGTCGTCGGCTAAGAGGATTTCCTACCAAAAGTCAGGGTGTTTCCCCTCTCATAATCGCCGAGGGAAAGCGAGGGTGAGGGATGGGAGAGAGAGAGCCTGGGCGTCCGAGGGCTTGCATACGAGGGGAAGAGAGGAAGGATCTGCTGCGGTCTGGCCGGCGAGGGAAAGGGGACGCAGGAGGCAGGCAGAAAATGGCACTTGCATGGAAGTTCCGAGTCCCAAGTCTGAGGATTTTGGATTCTCCTTTCTTTTAAGAGAGAAGCTTCCAGATACCTGATGCGGGACTGCTTATAGTAGCATCGCATAGTGGCTGTCACTATGTATATTAACCGATGGTATTATAGCTGTATGATCTACATTTCATCTACGCCATAGGTATTTATTTACCTGTGACTGACTTCACTGAACATAAACAAAGAGTCATGAAGTTGCATTTCGGGTCGATCCTTGAACATTTTCGTTGCAGAATCAGAGCATATGAGACTCCTCTCTTTTGCTGTTCCCACGAGGCTGCCACCCACGTCGTGGGCGTGTCGATGGGCGGCACCAGAGGATATATTGAGCTTATTGCGGCTTTCCTGCTTGCGTATGCGTCTGCGAAGCCCAACCCGACCTATTCCACGCGAGAGATGCAACGAGCAAGTTGCAAGATGACCTTGAGGTAAAGTCACTGTCTTCGAGCGAACGATAAGGTTTTTCGCAAAGTGCGGCAATAATACATTCATTGGATCATCGCGCGGGCACTCTTGTGGGCGTGCTACGAGGGATCTGCACGCGATTAATTATAAGTGGGATTGAGCGCGTCACGCCCACGAGGGGAGAGGGAAAGGGGCAGGGCTCACTTTGGTGATGACAAATGAACCATAAAACTGCCACGGGCCTGTAATTAACGTTAAACAATCATTCCGAGATAAGATATGCCGATGTTGCACGAGTAAATCACGCCTGGGCGAGTAGGATTGTTTTTGTTTCCTCGTCTCTCCAGATAACAGCATCCATGACGCTTGCTGAGAGTCTTTGCTCGCTCGCTCTCTCTCTCTTTCTCTCTCTCTCTCTCTCTCTCTCTCTCTCTCTCTCTCTCTCTCTCTCTCTCTCTCTCTCTCTCTCTCTCTCTCTCTCTCTCTCTCTCTCTCTCTCTCTCTCTCTCTCTCTCTCTCTCTCTCTCTCTCTCTCTCTCTCTCTCT
>BOPN01001050.1:112208-119708 GCA_017312705.2 Penaeus japonicus
AGAGAGAGAGAGAAAGAGAGAGAGAGAGAGGGGGGGGGGGGGGGGGCGCTATCGCCTCCATCGCTCTCCTTGGCTCTGTCCCTTTCACTCTCGCTCTCTCTCTCTTTGGGATTATTTGGTTTAATCTCTCTCTTTCTCTCTTTCTCTCTCTCTCTCTCTCTCTCTATTATAGTAATAATAATGATGATAATCGTAATGACAGTGATAAGATTTACGATAATGATAATGATGATGCAAGTAATAGTAAGAATAGCTATGATAATGATGACAATAATGATAATCATAATGATATTAACAATAGCAATAAGGATGATGATAATAATGATAATAATGATAAAAATTACAATATTAATGTTGATGATGATAATAATGATAATGAAAACGATAACAATAATTATAATAATAATAGCAGTGATGATAATGATACTAATAATGGTGATGATTATGATGATGACAACAATAATAATAATGATAATGATAATGATACTAATAACGATAAGGACAATAATAATGTCAATAAACTTAATGATGATGACAATTATGATGATAATGATAATGATGATAAAAACAACAATGATAATAATTATGCTAATCATGATAGTAATAAAGATAGATATAAAGATAATAATGTAGATAATAACGAAGATAGATATGATGATAATAACAACAACAATGAAAATAATAACAATAACGATATTAATAACAATAAAGCTAATAACCATTACCATTATTAGCATCCATATAGCGTGGAGTCTTCTAAATGACTTGCAGCAAGTGAGATCCTAAATTCCTAAACTGACCAAGTGGTTTATGAGGAAAGGTAGACGAAATAAGCACACATGGACACCCCAGCGAAGGAACCTGTGCAACAAACCCTTTCAAGAGCCAGCCAGCGTGAGGACATAAACATTGCACTCGTAGCCGCGGATGGCACATGGTGGAAGAGCGCCTGGTTGGTAGACGACCACAAGGGGGGGACAAGCAGTGTGGAAACTAGACAAAGTGGAGGAAGGGTACACGTACACACACGCACGTATATGGTAGCGTAGCCCCCCTCCGGCTCACACAGATTTATGATGAGCAACGCTGCTACGCCACTGCAATTGCTGGCGTTTTATCATTAAGCCGCCAAATGTGTTTGAAATGCCGATGGAGAATAGAGATACGAGGGAGAATATCGTTTGGTTTCTATTGATTTTAGGGTTAGTGTGAGTGAGCGATTTGGGGTTGCGTAGGTACTAAAGTGAGACATTTTAGGCCGATGTTTTTTTTGTCACTCCAACGCCATGCAACGCCCCCTGCAAAAAAAAAAAAAAAAAAAAAAAAAAACACACGGCCAATTTACTTACGAATGATTTACACAGCGAATAAATCTTGACGTTTACGTAAGATATGTTTCCTTTTTACGCCTTTATTTACATAGTTTCTTCATCCATATTATGACTGCCACTTTTCAAAATACGAAAAGTGGAAATCTCCACAAAGCACGTTTCTTCAAAAATTGAACACCAAAGAAAATGATAAGATAATTTAGATAAGCCTGGTGGTTCCCGTGTATCTTAAAGTCGAAGCAAAGCATTTTTTAGAAGAAAGTGACATAGCTAATTCCATCTCTGCTATTGTCAGGTCGGAAAAAAATCATTAATATCATTATGTCATCATCATTAATATCATCTTTATTATCCGTATTATCATCATTATTATTATCATTATCATTACCATTATCATTATTATCATTATGACTTCTATTATTATCATTATCATCATTATTATTACCACTACTATTATTATTATCATTATCATTATCATTATCATTATCATCATTATTATTCTCAGCTCCAACATTATCAACATCATTATAATTTTCGTTCATTTCATTTCATCGTTTATCATTATTATTATTATTATCATCATTATCATTATTATTACCATTATTATTATCATCATTATTAGTATTGCTGTTGTCATTATCATTGTTATCAGTATCATTTTTACATGTACAAATATTTGTGTGTGTGTGTGTGTGTGTGTGTGTGCGTGTGTGCGTGTGCGTGAGTGATCGTGCGCCCTGTGGCTCAGCCTCCCTCGCGCAAGGTGGAGGCAAAATAACAGCAAGCAACGATTAATCATGTGCCATAAAATCGAAAAAGCGTAGCGGGGCGTTCCAGACCGTTTCCAGCCTCCGTCCGTCCGTTCCTGGATGCTGGAAGAAGAGTGACCCAAGCGAGCGGGGCGCAGATAAGGAAAGATGAATGGCTAGAATGATGGCGAGGGTCGGCCAACAATGCAGGGATGGACGCAGGAGGGAGGGGAGGGGAGGGGACGAGGAGGGAGGGGACGAGGGGGAATGGAGGGAGGGAGGGAAGGAAGGGGAATGAGGGGGGAGGGAGGGGATGATGGGGAATGAGGGAGGGAGGGAGGGAGGGAAGGGAGGGGAGGGAGGGGACGAGGGGAAGGGAAGGAGGGGATGAGGGGGAGGGAGGGAGGGAGGGGACGTGGGGGAGGGAGGGAGGGGTAAAGGGGGGAGGGATGGAAGGGAGGGGACGAGGGGGAATGAGGGAGGGAGGGGACGAGGGGGAATGAGGGAGGGGACGAGGGGGAGGGAGGGAGGGGACGAGGGGGAATGAGGGAGGGAGGGAGGGGACGAGGGGGGAGGGGGAGGGAGGGAGGGAGGGAGGGAAGGGAGGGGACGAGGGGGAATTAGGGAGGGAGGGAGGGTGGGGACGAGGGGGAGGGAGGGGGAGGGAAGGAGGGGGCGAGAGGGGAAGGAAGGAGGGGACCGAAAACTATTCGAACAAAGCCTCCTTCCTCCAGCCTTGGCCACGGAAACGGACACAGGCTCGCAGCAGGACAAGGGAATGGCAGAATCCAGGGACAACATTCAAATCTGAGCTAACGACGATGGGGAAATCATGATCAATATGAGGGCTGGGCTGCTGGTGCTGCTGCTGCCGCCGCTGCTCCTGCTGCTGTCTGAGTCACCCCTCGGCTTTCCCTCTCCAATCCCCTCACTTCCCCTCTGCACCGACTCTCACCTCCCTCGCCTCTATGTCTGTCACACAAATAGTATACTCACGCCATCATCACGTTCGCAAAAGACACTCGGGTTGTTTAGCTCACCGCGCACCAACGTACCTGTAAGAAAACAATTAAAATTAGACAAACCTTAATAAAATACTCTGTTTGGCCCCTATTCCCTTCCTACATAGACTTCTTAGTGTAAGGGTTGGAAATTCACATAGCTCAGAGTGAGAGGAGCGAGAACGAAGCAGGAGAATATGCGGTGGTGGAGTTGAAGTTGAAGTTGGAGGTGGAGGTGGAGGTGGAGGTGGAGGTGGAGGTGGAGGTGGAGGTGGAGGTGGAGGTGGAGGTGGAGGTGGAGGTGGAGGTGGAGGTGGAGGTGCAGGTGGAGGTGGAGTGGGAGGTGTGAAGGAAGAGGTAAAAAGGAGACCATTGGACCAGTAGACCATGCAAATGAAGGTGGAGTGGTGTTGAGTGGGTGATGTTGACGTAACGTTGCTAAGAGAGGAAATCAAAGTGGTGGTGATGATGTAATGAGTTAGTGATGATGATATTGGTAGTCTTAGTGACTCTCTCAATGATGTTCGGAAGCGGTTAGAGGCTGAGTGATGAGAGAAACAATACGAAAGGCTGATGGTGACTTGACGAGGATGACCTGTACGTATTCCTTGGATATAGAAGGACTTGCAATTGCAACAGTGATAATGATAATAATGATAATAATAATAATAAAAAAAAGAAAAAAGAAATGCAGACGGAAAGAAATCAAACTCAGGGAGGTGCTATTTTGTGCATTTTTTTCAGTGAATCATTTTATGTGTTTTTAGTTTGTGTTAGTTTAGTTGGTTTGTGCATTTTTCAATTAATCATTTTATGTGTTTGTTTTTTTTAGTTTTGTATTCAGTAGTAATGAGAGTATTGTATAGTAGTATATGTTGTTGTTGTCCGTGTTGTTGTTGTTGTTATTGCTGTTGTTATCAGTAATCTAGACTTTTCTAGACTTTTCCTCCTTCAATCCCGTGTCTTTATCTTGGACTTTCGCGAAATTCCGAGATTATCTCAGTTAAGAATCAAAAGAAAGATTAAGGCAAACTTTGTTAAAGAAAAAAAGGAAAAGAAAACAATGGTCTTGTTCTTAATGTTATTCGATTGGCTTGCATACCTTTAGTTGAAATGAAAAAATAGATACTACACCGTTTTTTTTCCTTCTTTTTTTTAGGAATTTAGGATAGAGGGAAGACACATTTTGGGGTGATGGAAAGAAGATGTAGATGAGGAGTAGGGAGAGGAAGAAGAAAAGAAGAAGAAGAAATGGAGGAGGAGGAGAATGAGAAGAGGAGGAGGAGGAGGAGGAGGAGAAGATATAGTAAAAAAAAATGTATATATAGAAGAAAAAGGAAAAAGGAGAAAAAAAGAAGGAAGAGAGAGAGAGAGAGATACATTAACAGCTAGTTGCATCATGATGGCGAATGTTAACCAGTTACAAACGGATATGCATGACCTACACGAATAATAATCATCAAGAAAAATAATATGAAAATGAATACCTGTATCAATCGTTTCCTTAATATAACATTGTTTCAAAACATTTTAAGGAAAATATGCAAATTAACATCAGCTTAAGTCACCACAATTAATCTCGCGTCGGTGTGATCTTGCTAGTAAAGGATAAAAAGATAAAAAATAAAAAGATAATGAAAGAGGAAGAAGGCGTTGAATAAGGATTGTGGATGTATCATCATTGTCATTATCATCATCTGTTTTGTTTTGTCATCATTATTATTATCATTGTTATCATTATTGTTGTTATCATTAGCATCGCTATCATTATCATTATGATTATTATTATCATTATATCATTATTATTATGATTATCATTACTATCATTATTGTTATCATCCTTATCATTATCATTTTCATGATTATCCTCATCGTTAACATTCATTGCCATTATCATTATCATCATCAACAGTATTATTAACTTTTTTGTTGTCATCATTATCAGCTTTATTACTTATCCTTATCATCATTATATCAATACCTTTATCGTTATCATCATCATCATTATTGTTATTATTAATATTATCATTAATAGTATTAATATTATCATCATTATCATTATTAGTATTAATATCATAACCATCATCATTATCAATAACAATATTGATATCATTATTATCCTTTACATTACTATCATCATTATCATTACTATCGTAAACATTGCTATCATCAACATCATTATTATCATTACTATACACTTGTACATTTATTTCACTACCCCGAGACTTGTGCCATGCATTCTTACTCAGCCTTTTTTGATATACAATGTATTTGTGGTGAAACCTGTGATCACTGTGATGATAATCGTAATCGCTAGACCAATAATACTAATCTTTATGTTCATGATGAAGAATGATTGTGTTTCTCTCCTGACGTTCTTATTGCTACTATGCTACAGGATACAGGTGTTTTCGGGAAGTAAGAATATATTTTATGACTGTATTTTTCTCTGACCAAGATGGAGAGGGAGGAAGAGGGAGAGAGGGGGAGGGGGAGAGAGGGAGGGAAGGGGAGGGAGAGAGAGAGAGGGAGGGAGAGGGAGAGAGAGGGAGGGGGAGAGAGAAGGAGAGAGAGGGGGAGGGAGAGGGAGGGGGGAGGGGGAGAGAGAGTGAGAGAGAGGGATAGAGGGAAGAGAGAGAGAGGAGAGAGAGAGAGAGAGTGAGAGAAGAATATACTAGATAACCGCATTTTTCTCTGACCTCGACAGACAGACAGAGAGAGAGAGAGAGAGAGAGAGAGAGAAACCGCGAGTGAGAGAGAGTTAGAGAGAGAGAGGCCGAAACCCAACAGAGGGTATGATGACTGTGCTCAAAATGACATTTAACACACATCGAACAATTTCCCAGGATTCCCAATTCCCCAAACTAAGAGACGATGATAACTCAACACATGTGCTCTCCAGACAGACTTCAACCTGACGTAAACCTTTTTTTTTTTCTCCACCACAAGAGAAAAAAAAATCAATTCCCATATTCATACACTAGATAGACACTTGAATTAATCTCAAACCCACTCTCGCCTCCTCTACAACCCTTATCCAACTCAGCTACCCCCCCCCCCCTCTCCTTTCTACTCTTCTCATCCTTACCCCCACCCCCCTCATACCCTCCCCTTCCCCACCCATCCTTCAACTGTCAGCTCTTCCATCCTTCCAACCCTAAGGATTTCTGTCTTCACCTTGTCATCTCTCTCTCTCTCTCTCTCTCTCTCTCTCTGTCTGCCTCTCTCTCTCTCTCTATCTATCTATCTATCTCTATCTCTCTCTCTCTCTCTCTCTCTCTCTCTGTCTCCCTCTCTCTCTCTATCTATCTATCTATCTATATAAGCTCTCTCTCTTTCTCTCTCTCTCTCCCTCCCTCCCTGTCCCTCCCTCTCCCTCCCTCTCTCTCCCCCTCCCTCTCTCTCCCCCTCCCTCTCCATCCCTCTCCCTCACTCCCTCCCCCCCTCTCCCTCCCTCTCTCCAACACAAGATCCCATCTGAAGGTTTTCCTTAAAACCTTTCCAAGGAGTGTTCGATCCCCCCGTGGAGCGAGCGCGCCCAGTATAAGAGGCGAGAGTGTGAGTGTGTGCTATCTCATATCACTTATTGATCAGCTGTTCAGGTCTTTGGCTTCACCGCGGCCGCTTCTGGGTCACACTTTTAACAAGCTATCGGATTTTCGGGGAACTTGCCTTTTCACATTTTTTTTTTTTTTTTTTTTTGGGGGGGGGGGGGGGGGGTGGTCTTTATAGGGGGGGGGGGCTTCTGAATCCGGGGATATTATTGATGTAGAGGGTTGGTGTTTCTTTGGCTTAATGGGAAGAGGTTTGTCTATGGCTGTTTTAAGTGGGATGTTTTGATTAAAGTAGAGAAGATGGGTGAATGTGATGTTATTAATGACAGCTGAGATTATATATGTTGATGATGGTGATGTTAATGATGATCACATTAATGATACTATTATTAATCATGATAATGATCATAACGATAATGATTATGGTGATAATGATGATAATACTGATAATATTGATAGTAATGGTAATATCAATATCTTCATTTGTTTTTATCATTGCTATTATCATCATTATTATTGTTATCATTAATATCATTTCTGTCATTATTGTCATCCTTTTCATTATTATCTTTATTATCATTATTATCTTTATTATTATTATCTTTATAGTGGTGAAGATAATAACAATAACGAAAATAAATGTAATGGTAATGATGATAATGATAATGGCTTTGATAACAATGGTAACGATGATGATAATATTGATAATAATGATAATGATAGTAAGAATGATATTAATGATAATAGCAATAATGATAATGATAATAGTAATAATGAAAATAACAGTTATGATTATGATTCTCACAAATACAATAGTAATAATAATGATAAGAAGAAGAAGAGTAGGAAAAAGAATGATGATAGT
>BOPN01001050.1:122208-127208 GCA_017312705.2 Penaeus japonicus
TTCTCTACCAATCTCCTCCCCCCTCCGCCCCACCCCCTACCGCCACACCTACCCTCCTCCCCACCCCACCCCACCTCTCCCCTGCCACCACTCCTCCCCACCTCTCCCCCGCACCACTCCTCCCCTCCTCCCCACCCCCCTCCCATCCCTTCGAGGCGCTCATCGTCAAAACCTTATCGACCGCCGCCATCTTGGATATCAGAGCAGGGAGCGGTGTCGCCGCTTATGTTTTCGAGGCAGACTCTCCCGAGTGACTGGAGTCGAGAGAAAAGGCCTCGGAAAATGGGCGCAGGTTGGTCATTTGTCGATGATTTTCTTTCTATTTAGGCGTTTTGTGTGTTTGTATGTGTGTGTTTTTGACTTTTTTTTTCTTTTTATTTGAACTCTCTCTCGCTCGCTCGCTGTCTCACTCTCCCTCTTGCTTGTTGTCTCACTCTCTCTGCTGCTACGTATGTCTCTCCTTTCTTTCTTTCGCTGTCTCTCTCCTTCCTTTCTTTCGCTATCTCTCTATTTCCTTTCTTTCGCAGTCTCTTTCCTTCCTTTCTTTCGCTGTCTCTCTCCTTCCTTTCTTTCGCTTTATCTCTCCTTCCTTTCTTTCGCTGTCTCTCTCCTTCCTTTCTTTCGCTGTCTCTATCCTTCCTCTATTTCGCTGTCTCTCTCCTTCCTTTCTTTCTCTTTCTCTCTCCTTCCTTTCTTTCGCTGTATATCTCCTTCCTTTCTTTCGCTGTCTCTATCCTTCCTCTATTTCGCTGTCTCTCTCCTTCCTTTCTTTCTCTGTCTCTCTCCTTCCTTTCTTTCAGTTTCTCTCTCCTTCCTTTCTTTCGCTGTTTCTACCCTTCCTTTCTTTCGCTGTCTCTCTCCTTCCTTTCTTTCACTGTCTCTCTCCTTCCTTTCTTTCGCTGTCTCTCCCCTTCCTGTCTTTCGCTGTCTCTCTCCTTCCTTTCTTTCGCTGTCTCTCTCCTTCCTTTCTTTTGCTGTTTCTCTCCCTCCTTTCTATCGCAATCTCTCTCCTTCCTTTCTTTCGCTGTCTCTCTCCTTTCTTTCTTTCGCTGTTTCTACCCTTCCTTTCTTTCGCTGTCTCTCTCCTTCCTTTCTTTCGCCGTCTCTCTCCTTCCTTTCTTTCGCTGTCTCTATCTCACCCTTTTCTCTATTGTTTATGAATGATTACTTACCTGCTCTGTTATGTGGATGGTCGATGGTCTGTTGTTTCTCTATGTTGATGAGTTGCCATAGCTATGACATAATTATCATATCTCTACAAAGACATCAATCTAACCAATGATTAATGACACTAATTACCCTTTTATCAATGTCACCAGTGATATAATAAATTTGTCAAATACGATATATTTCCCACTGCCTGTGATATCGTGATGTTGTTGTTGTTGTTGTTGTTTTCCTCTTTTTGCCTAGCTTTAAGCAACAATAATGCTACGTGTTGCATAAGATCCCCCAAGATTCCAAACACTTCTCCGCGGTGGAGTCGGAAAAAAATAACAGTCAAAAAATCGCATTCTCTCTTAGAAACAAAGCATCCACGAATCATGAATAACGAATAACTAACGAATAACGAATCAAAACACATCCAGAACGCTAACGAACACGGACACAAAGATCTACCAAACATGTATCGAACACGTGACCAACAAGCTAACAAGCACGTCATCAAGGCGAGTTCGTTGCACCGGCAACAGGCAACAAAACAGACAACTTGAGTCACACCTAAGAGAAATGCAGCTTTAGTGACACATAGCTGATATTCAAACGTAGTCAGGCATAACCGACGTTCAAGTTCGCAAAGGGACAAGATCTTTAACTACCGTCTGACTCTTCTCAGTCACAAGGCGTCTAAACTTTCTCAAGTAATGTCAGATCTTTTACAACTTCCACGACAGATAAAACAGGTAATTGTTTCGCCTTGAGATAGTCAGATCAGACATTTCTGCCAAAGTTTTGGGCAGAATACAGAACAAATCCGAACGAGGCTCCCGACAGAGCAGCCACGCGCAGAGAGGCAGAGTGCTTGGCCCCCTTTCCCTTATCCGCAAAATTGGTTGAACGTAAGAGATACGGCGCCCTGTAGAGGAGGCTGCTTTGTATCGCACTTCCATAACACGAGTTCTGAGATAATCGGATATCTGGCTGCGTCTCCAGAGAGAGAGAGAGAGAGAGAGAGAGAGAGAGAGAGAGAGAGAGAGAGAGAGAGAGAGAGAGAGAAAGAGAGAGAGAGAGAAATGGAGAAACTCTAAAACAACATATGTGGAAAATACACAAACAAAAGGAACTTTTCCTCTTTGGCATTAAATGAGAAGTGGTAAAGAGTATAACGGAGATAAAAAGACACACTAACCACGACCACAGAACAAAACAAAGAACAGGACGAAGGATTTATGATCGTAGGATAAAGGCGTGCGTAGATAGGCCTAGAAACGCTGGGTCGAGAAAGGTCAGAGATGGTCGTGTTAGAGGGATTCCGTAGGCTGTATGGAACTATCGACTGCCGTAGGAGGGCCGTGGCGTCCGACAGAGTGCCACCTCGGCTTCCAGAGTGCCACGGTAGGCTCTCGTAAGTCCCTAAAGTTTCGTAATGGCTCGAAAAAGCGACTAGGAAAGAATCGGAAGCAGCGTAAGGCAGCGCACCCACGGACGTCAGCGGCAGCGCGGCGGCAGATAGCCCGAGGGATCCGAAGCCTTCGAGGACGTCAGCTTTAAAGGTGGCTCGCTGCCACAGCCAGGATGGAGAGGGAAAGATGGATGATGGAGCGGGAGGGTGAAAAATAGAAGAGGAGGAGAGAGCGAGAGAAGTAGAGGAGGGAGGGGATACAGAAACATACCAGATTATAGAGTCTCTCATTGTCCATTTTTAAGGCGTAGGTATGAAAGAGAAAGAAAATAAATAACGAAGGAAAGAAAAATGACAAAGGGAGACTATCATCGGAGATTATGAAGAAAATGGACCTTTGTTTACAATGGCGTTCCTTGTGGATTTTACATGTAAGCTTTGCGGAACCTTTCCAGCAGATGGAAGGGAGTCCGAACGCCGTACTGTTTGTCTGGACTATGAGAGAATGTTTTAGAATGTGTCTTTGCAAGTGAGGTCTTTTACCTTGCTCTGTACGTCCGTGTTCGCGTATGTTTTCGTTCGTTCGTTGTAAACGGTTGATTATCTTTCTATCGCATGTTAAGATTTTAATCATATTCTGAAGACTTGGATTGAGGAGCGAGAGTGAGAATAAGTGACGTAAACGGAGAGGAAAAAAGACAGAAAGGATAGAAAGAAGTGCACTTTGCAGGATTATCCTCCATTTAGTGAGAAAATATCTCGAATATAACTGAAAAGATAACTAATTGCACTCATACATACTAACTAGCGAAACATCACAATAATTGAATAACAAAGAGGAAACAAAGATTCTTTCTTTTTTAAAGGAAAGTATATACAAAATCCCAAAGATATAAAACCTTGATATCAAAGACCTCCAGTACCCCCTCCCCCTCCCCTTCCCCCCTTCCCCAATTCCTTCTCTCGCAGGTAGACAAATTCTGAAAGCAGTTTCCGGGTCCAGTCGAAGAGCCTTGTGTTGAATCATCTCTGCCTTTGATTGTCTGTCTGTCTGTCTGTCTGTCTGTCTGTTTGTCTCTTGGACCGTCCATCGCCTTGCACGTACATCGAGCGCTGCAATCTGTGCAATAAGATACATTTCTGTACTGGAGTATTTTTTTTATCTTTCTTTATGGGAGAGGGGGAGGGGGGGGTAGGGTTTTGTAAGCATGTTTTTCGAATTGGTCATTTCTATGTCTCTTTGGGTTTTGTTTTTGTATCGGAAGTCTCTCCCTTGCGGTTTAATCACTGTAACCCCGGAGCTTGATTTCTTCTGATTTCTTTTTCCATTAAAAGATGTTACGAGATACGGCAAAACCCAGCAGTCTCTTGGCATCGCATCTTTAACGCAGGACTAGGAACCAAAAAAGAAAGAAAGACAAAAGAAAAGAAAGAGAGAGAGAGAGAGAAAAGAAGTGGGAGGGAGGAGGAGGAGAGAGAAAAAAAGGGACAATAAATATCAAACGAAAACGGAAGACAAACAACCCGCGCACAAACACCGAGTTCTCTTTTGTGAGATAAAGGACCTCCATCCCCATACACCTCCTGATATACAATACACATTCATCAAGCGCCTTCACAGTTCTCTTCTGAGCGTAAACTTCCTGCTCCTCCCCCCCCCCCCCCCCCCCCCCGCCCCCCACACACAGAATTCCTTTTTAAAAATCTTGGCCGAAAGCGGAGCCAAGCCAGGAAAAATTTCCAAGCCGAGTTCCATTAATCACACACCAAGACATAGATCGTTCTTCATGCTGTCTACCGGGTGGCCATATTTGTCTTGCGCTCCCCTGCTCGCCGCCGCCGCCTCCTCCTCCTCCTCCCCCCCCCCCCCCCCCCTCTCACATTGGCTGCTCCCCTCGTCCCCCCTCCCTATTGGATCCCTTCGCCCCCCTCTCGCCTCTCCTCAGCTCCCCTCGCCCCCTTACAGCTCCCCTCCGTTCCGTCCGTCCGCCCCCCTTTGCCCTCCCTCCCTCCCGTCCCCCTCCCCAACCCACTCTCTTCTGTCCGCCCCGGGCACACTCTCCCCTCGTCTCCTAGCAACGAGATCCTCCCTCCTGGCACTCTCTCTCCCCCTCCCCTCTCCTCCCCCCGCCCTCCTCCGGCACTCTGACGGACTAGGCAATGTGTGGCACCTTATGGCCGTTGGGGTCTCTTGTTCCAGGCAGCGGTTGATCTCCTCTGCTAAACATTTCTCCCGACCCGCCGCTTTCGCTCCTGATATTCTCTTTTCTGGAAGAGGTATGCGCAACCTCTGACTTTCCAGACGTAGGTGAAGTATTTCCTGGGTTCGTATTGCCGACAGAGTGACCGACAAGTGGATGCAACGCACGTTAAAATATTCTTATTTGATACGAAGCCTTGCAAAGCCACAACATGGTGACGTCACGATCCGGAATGT
>BOPN01001050.1:129708-137208 GCA_017312705.2 Penaeus japonicus
GGGAAGGGGGAAAGAGGGAATAGGTAGAAGAGGAAGGAAGCAGAGAAAGAGAAGAGAGAAGGAGAAACGAGAAGAAAAGAAGAAGAAATAACAGATCGTTAGGGTGAGTTAGGGTAGGGAGAGGTGAAGAGAGGGAGGAAGAAGGTGAGAAGAGATTTAAAGGGAGGGAGAAGGAGGGGGAAGGGGATGGGGTAGGAGGGGGGTAGGGGAGGGTGTGACTTAGGCTATCGATATGCTACTCAGCGTCCGCTTATTAATCCAGCATTCGCGAGAGTCGCCGATAGCCTCGCTCAACGTTCAGAGAAATACGCGTCACGACAAGACAGGGGAATCAGAGCCAATCCATTTAAACAAACAAAAATGAATAAACAAAAAAACAGATAAATGAAAATAACAAGAAATATCATTATTGATAACTCTCTTCTTGATATTAGGAGAATCAGAGCCAATCCCTTTAAATAAACAAACAAACAATAAATAAATAAATAAATAAAATTAAAAAGAAATATTATTATTGATAACTTTCTTCTTAATAACAGGGGAATCAGAGCCAATCCCTTTAAACAAACAAAAAATGAATAAATAAATAAATAAAAAGAAAAAGAAATATCATTATTGATAACTCTCTTCTTGATAACAGCAAACGTTATGATGATAATCATGGGAATGATAATGATGAAAACGACAGAACTGATAGTGATGACAATAAGATAATAATACTAATATCGGTAGCTGAAACTAAGAATGATAATATTGATGATGATTATGAGGATAATGATAATGGTGATGACAATAATAATGATGATAACCATAAGGGTAATAATCATTAACAATAATAATGATGGTAATAATAATAGTAACAATGATAACAATGATAATAAAAATGACGATAATAATGATGATAATAATTATGGTAATGATGATAGTAATTATAATGATAATAATAATAAAATTGTCAATGGCAATGCTGACAAAAATAATCATAATAATAAAAAATAATACTTATTACAATGATAATAATAATAATGATAGTAATGATAATGACAATGATGAAAATGATAAAAAAGGATAATAATCATCATGCTGATAATGAAAAGATAATGATTATGATAATAAGAAAAACAAATGGTAATGGTTATAATGAAACCAATGACATTAATAGTAATGATGATAATAATAACATGGCTCTGTTACGTTAGTTTGTTACTATCATTATCATTACTACAAGCATTGATATCATTATTGTTATCATTATCATTATTACTATTATCATCATTAGCATTACTATTATCATTATTATTATCATCATAATTGTTATAATCTCCATTACCCTTATTATCATGATAACCATCATTATTATCATGATAACCATCCTTATCATCATTATTGTCACTATTTTTTCATTATCATCATGACTAACATTGATATTATCTCTATTAATGTTATTATAATTGTTTACATTATCATCATTACTTCCAAAATCACTATTGTCACTATCATCATTGTGGTTATTATCATAATCCATTATCGTTGTTATAATCAACATCATTATGATCATCATTACTATCACTGCTATCATTGCTTTTATGATTATCATTATCGTCATCATTGTCACTGTCTTTATTATCATTATTGTCATCAATATTACTATAATTACTATTGATATTTTTATTATTATTACAATTATCATTATTGTCATTATTATTATTATTATTATTATCATTATTATTATCATTATTACTATTGTTATTATTATTATTATTATTATCATTATTATTATTATTGTTATTATTATTATCATTATCATTATTGTTATTATTATTATTGTTATTATTATTATTATTATTATTATTATTATTATTATTATTGTTATTATTATTATCTTTACTATTATAATTGTCATGTGTATAATTATTATTGCTATTATAATTATTACTTTAACAACATTACTACCATTATCCAAATTGTTATAATTACTATCCTCATCCTTATTCCATATTGTTGTTGCTATATTATAATTATTATTATCATCATTATTACTGCAGTTATAGTTTTATTCATTATCATCAATGTTGTCGTTATCCTTATTATTGTTATCATTATCATTATTATCATTCTCTTTATTAGTATTGTTATCATTATGAACATCATTATCATTATGATCATTATCATTATCATAACAGATATCAATAACATTGCAGTTATTGTTATCTTCATCATTGATATTAGCAGTATTATCATCATTATTGTCATTATCTTTGTCACCATAGCTATTATCATTATCATTATTGTTATCATTACTATCATCATTATCAACGTTATCACGATCACTATAATTATGGTCATTATCATTCTGATTTCCATTATCACCATTCGTGTTACTGTTATTCTTATCAATATCCTTATCATTATTATTATTATGATGCTGATTATTATCTTTTCCATTATCATTAATACTGTTCTTGTTATTCTTATTGATATCATTAACATCATCATCATTATCGTCATTTAATTATCTTGATCGCATCATTTTCTTCATTATTGATATTGCTAATATCGCTTTTGGTGCTGTTGTTGTTGTTGCATATTTATGTCATTATCAGTCAGTAAAAGAAAAAAATATATATAGAAATGATAATTAGTAAAGTAGTAGATGATATAAATAGTTGCGGTGGCCAGTTATAGTAATAATGATCATAGTAGTAATATTAGTATCAATAGTTGTGATCATGGTAGCAATATTAGTAATTGTTGTGATAGAAGTAGCTATAAAATGAGTTACATTGGTTGTTTTAGCAAAAAATTATAGTAGTTGCTTTTAAAGTAAAGGCTGTAGTAGCAGTAACAGTGGTGATAGTCACAGTAATACCAGGAGCATTAAAGCAATGGTAGCAACGAATGAGTAAAGGTAGCCGGAGTAGCAAGAGAACGAGTAGTCTGGCCTTGAAATTGCATGTGCTTCCGGTTCAGTTCCACCAAAAAGGTCTATTTTCCTGTAACAGTCATCCAAAAAACTCTACGGGGACGATATGCAAGGTTCAGTATCAGGACACCGCTGAATTATATGATTTGTTTTACGCATCGCTAAAATGATGCCTATCATGAAAATAATGAATCTTAAGTGTTATAACAAATTTCACTCGAATCGCAAATATGCAAATTATTCATAAATAGAACCAGTACTAACTTAATATCACCATCCTCCCCATCCATATAACCATCAACATCATCACAAAAATCATTTCACTCCTCCTATCACCACCACCACCATCATTACAACAACCATATCACCATCACTCACCACCTCCATCACAATCATAATAAAAAAACATACCTACATCAAGCATTATCAACACTCTTATTAATGATGTTAGCTTCATCACCACATTGTCGAGGTCAGTCAACAGAGCGACTGAAGCTGAAACTGAAGGCTTAAGGCCGGGCGGGTCGAACGGAAGGACCAATTAATACGCACGATGTAATCATTTCGGTTCCGTGAGACCTTCCAACCCTGGCAAGAAGTGGGAGAGGAGGAGGAGAGGGAGGTAGAGGAGGAGGAGAGGGGTGGGAGGTAGAGGAGGAGAGGGAGGAGGAGGAGGAGAGGGGGAGGAAGGAGGAGAGGGAGAGAGAGAAGAGGGAGGTAGAGGAGGAGGAGAGGGGGAGGAAGAAGGAGAGGGAGAGAGAGAAGAGGGAGGTAGAGGAGGAGGTGGAGGTAGAGGTAGAGGAGGAGATGGGGTGGGAGGAGGAGAGGGAGGAGTGGAAGGAGGAGAGGGGGAGGAGGAGGAGTTGGTGGAGGAGGAGGGGAGGGAGGGAGGTATAGGAGGAGGTGGAGGAGGAGAGGGGGAGAAAGAAGAGGAGAGGGAGGAGGAGGAGGAGGAGAGGGAGAGAGAAGAGGAGTGGGAGGAGGAGGTGGAGAGGGAGGTAGAGGAGGAGGTGGAGGTAGAGGAGGAGAGGGAGAGAGAGAAGAGGGGTGGGAGTAGGAGAGGGAGGTAGAGGAGGAGAGGGAGGAAGAGGAGGAGGAAAGGGAGGAGAAAGATGAAGAGTGGGAGGAACAAGAGGTGACGGATAAGGGGGGAGAGACGGAGAGGGGAGCAGAGGAGGAGTAAGATGATAGGGGGAGTAGATAAGGAGAGGGAGGAGGAAGATGAGAAGGAGGAGGAGGAGGAAGATGGGAAGAGAGAGAGGAAAGAGGAAGAGAAGGAGAAGGAGGAGAGGAAGGAAGAAGGGGAGGTGAGGAAGGAAGAGGAAAGGAAGGAGTATGAGGAAGAGGAGGAGAGGGAGGGAAAGGAGAAGGAGGAGAAGGAAAGAAAATAGAAGGATACGAAGGAAGAGGAGGAGGAGGATAATGAAACCAAGGAAACGAAGCAGCTTAGATCCCTCGAACGAAGGAGAAGTAGAAATTGAAGGACTTAGGAATCCATCATAAGGATAGAAGGAGAGAGGGAAGGGTAAATTTGCAAGGGAAGAGGCGTCGGGTATTGCAAACGGTAAATAAGAATTCCTAATGAACAAAAGCACAAAAAGGGAAAAAGAAAGAAAAGTGAATAACGTCAAACATTAGAATGAAAGAAGAACCGAAGAGAACGATTGATATCATGAAGAATAAAAACGAGAAAAACAAAACAAAAATACAAGTGACAATACACCACACAGAATCGCCACAACTTTCCAACACCGCTTTCCAACATTATCCAATGTCCCTTCCACCATCAGCTTCACCGCGAACCTTACTACACGGTCCGCCACGCAAAGCCCGAAGGAAAGGGTCGAGTTGACGAAGAAGGGAAAGAGACGAGACGATTAGAAGAAGAAGAAGAAGAAGAAGAAAAAGGAGAAGGAGAGAAGAAGATGAAGAAGGAGCGTGAGAAAAGAAGGAGAAAATAGGAAGAGGAGGAGGGGAAGAAGAAAAGAATAAGAAGAAAAAAAGTGACGATGAAGAAGAAGAAGAAGAAGAAGAAAAAGAAGAAGAAAAGAAGAAGAAGAAAAAAAGTGACGATGAAGAAGAAGAAGAAAAAGAAGAAGAAGAAGAAGAAAAAGAGAAAAAAAAGCGATGATGAAGAAGAAGAAGAAAAAAAGAAGAAGAAAAAGAAGAAGAAGAAGGTAGGAAGGCAGAAGAGACGAGGAGGAGCACCAACATCATCAAAGAGCAAACGCATGTGGCGAGTTCTTTCATCTGTGTCAACGAAAAGCCTTTGTCTGGTGATACTTGGTCGGGCAGAGAGATAGCACGAGGAAATCAAAGCGCTCGCCAGCCTTTACGTCTCCTCTGGATGACGCCAACCCGAGTTACTCGCTTGGCCGGTAAACGGTCCACGGACTACATTATCCCGCGGGTGTATTTGTGAACCCTGATGGACGCGCGATCTCGTGTCACTGGTTGGGAGAGGGATGGACGGGAGGAGGGAGGGTGGGAGGGTGGGTGGGAGGAGGGGTGGGAGGGTGGGGGGTTGGGTGGGAGGATGGGGGGATGAGGGTGGGGGATAGGGGTAAGGTGGGAGGAGGGTAGGGTGGGAGGGAGGGGGGAGGAGGGGTGGTAGAGGGGAAAGGGGAGATGATATGGATAGGGAGGGGGGGGGGAGTAGGGGTGATAATGAGGAGATAGGGGGATGTAAGAGAGAGGAAGAGGAAGAGGGAGGGAGAGAGAGAAGGGGTAGAGAGTAAGAGAGATGAAAGAGAGAGAGAGGGGTGGTGTAGAGAGTAACAAACAGAAAAAGAGAGAGAGAGAGAGAGAGAGAGAGAGAGAGGGAAAGAGAAAGAGAGAGAGAGAGAGAGAGGGAAAGAGAAAAAGAGAAAGAGAGGGGGGGAGAAAAAGAGAGAGAGAGAGAGCCGGAGGAGAAATTATGGTAGATAGAATAAATTATTAGACAGAAGAAAGCGTAGTGTAGCGTTAATATCATCATATCACTGTTATTCATATCATTATCAATATCATAATGTTATCTTTATCATGATCATTAATACATCATCATCATCAAAATTACTGTTATTGTCATTAACATCATTGTTATTTTTATCATTATCATTATCATTACCATTTTCATTATTATTGTAACTATCATCATTATTATCATTATCATTGTAACTATAATCATTATTATCATTATCATTAGCATTACTATTATCATTATCATCATTATTATCATTATTATCATTATCATTACCACTATCATTATCATCCTTATATGTATTGTTATCAATTTTGTTATTACTATCACCTTCATACAAACATCATTCTATCACTACTACCCCTTTTCTTTATCCCAATTATCATCAACATCCTCATTGATGTTGCTGATATTGCTCGTTGCAGGAATCTGTATTTCTATCATCATGATCTATTTTTGCAACATTCTGAACTTAGTTGTATTATTAGGCTCATAATCATAGATATTCTGATTATCATTGCTGTTTTAATCGTAGAATTATTGCTATTATTATCATTAAGATCATTTTCATTTTCACGGTTATTATTGTTACTGTTATCATTACTATTGTTGATATATTCTTTATCAACATTATCTTCATTATTAGTATGATTCTAATTACTGTCATATTGTTCATATTGTTATTATAATCATCGTTATCATCATTGATGTTATTGTCATTATCAAAATGTTATCATCATCATTAGTAACATTATTATTATCATTACTAATTGTTATCATTATCGTGAGTTATTTCATCATTGATCACAATCATATTCATTGTCATTATCATTAATATCATTATTTTCTATCATCATTACTGATATGATGAATATCATTGTCATTATGAGTATCATTGTAGATTGCTATTATTTTTGCTTTGCTTATCATTATAAATCTATTATGACAATTATGATTATCATCATCATATTCTTATTATTACTTTTATTGTTATTATTATAATCATTATTGTTATCATATTTTCTTCACCTCTGAGCTAAATGCATGAAAATAAAGTGTTTTTGAGCGTGTGCTTATGTTTATGTATATGTTCGTGCGCTATGTGTGTGTGTGTGTGTGTGTGTGTGTGTGTGTGTATGTGTTTGTGTGAGTGAGTGTGAGTGTGTGTGTGTATCTGTGTGTATGTGAGTGTGTGTGTATGTGTATGTGTGTGTGTACGTGTATGCGTATATACGTGCATAAGCGTCAAAGCCCCAATCACCAGCCTCGATCGTAACAAGTTGACTAATTTCCAAATTGCCCGATCGATCTCCCAGCAGAGACAGGTTGTTTCTCGTCCGCGTAAGCAGGGAAGCTGATATCGTGGTTCAAGAATCCCTGACAGCGTTGGTTACCTCATTAACAGATAGCCGTTGTCAGCTGCTGACGCGAGATCGCTGCTGACACCACCACACGCTCGGGGAGGGGAGGGGAGGGGCTGGGTGGGTGGTGGGTGGGGAGGGGAGGGGGTGGCTGGTGGGTGGGTAGCGGGGTGGTGTATGGGTGGGGGAGGGGAGAGGGTTTATGAAAAAGGGAGAGGGAGAGAGAGAGAGAGAGAGAGAGGTGATCTGGGAGA
>BOPN01001050.1:172208-177208 GCA_017312705.2 Penaeus japonicus
CGGTTCCTTTCATCATCCTCGTTCTTTCCCTCAAAAAATACCTCCTTTCTGTCGCGTCTTCGGCAGATACAAACAGACCTAGCGCATAAACAGATATGCTCGACGTCCAAGAATATGTCGGCGTATTCCGTCCGCCCTGTCGCATTTGCATATTCTAATTATAAGGGACGAATCCGTGACTGTGTATAAGGTGAGGGCCATGATGTCACCCCTTATTCGGTGTCCGATGGCAATGCTCCGAATTCTGTCTATACGGCGTGTTCAGTCAGCTGCATATAATTAGAACTGTAGTGAAAAATGCCTTCTTGCTTTCCACCTCTCTTCATCCTTCATTTTGTCTCCATCTTGGATCCAAAATCCCTTGTACTTCCTTCACTCTCTCGATTCTATAACCGACCGTCTGCCTTCCCTCCCAACCTCCGTCCTCACTCTCTCTGCCAGTAACACCGCCACTATCGTCACCAACATCACAACAAACAGCTTACTGATGCAATAAGTCGTTGACGCACACACGCCATGCCCCCTCCCGGCCGGCTAAAGCTGCTCAGCTCTTACGTTTGAAGCGAGAGCTTAAACTTGAACTCTTTTTTTTTTTTGTTTTGTTTTTTTGTTTTGTTTTTGTTACTCATTTTACCAAAGGGATTACGCCGCTTTATATGACAAGATCTTCACCTTTTTTTCAAAATTTAGAAGAAGAAAAGA
This sequence comes from Penaeus japonicus, assembly GCA_017312705.2. Classification (NCBI taxonomy): domain Eukaryota; kingdom Metazoa; phylum Arthropoda; class Malacostraca; order Decapoda; family Penaeidae; genus Penaeus; species Penaeus japonicus. The sequence goes on from BOPN01001050.1 coordinate 172,911, forward strand.
GAAATAAAAAGCGTCTCGCACTGTCACTCGAAGAAATGAAACACACACACAATCTCCCTCTTTCTCTCCCTCTCTCTTTCTCTCCATCTTTAACACCCCTACCTTTAACCTCAAATCCCCCACGGCCTACGTAGGGAAGCGGCCTCCCTCTACAAGATAACAGGACGTGTAAAGTTACCGATAGACACAGGAACCCTCTAATACGGTAGCGATAACACGGCCCCGGCGACGCCTCGGGAAAGGACTGGCGGTCGCCGAGAGTTACGCGAAGGACCCGTGGCGGACGAAGACATGTGATGCGCTCATGTCACCGTCATCAGAGCGCGATGCTTTTGGAGTTTTTGCTTTTGTTATTACTGTCGTCTTTTTTTTGCTTTTGGAGATGCGAGTTCTTGTGACGTTGTTATTATCATTTTTATTATTATTATTATTATTATTGTTAGTATCTTATTGCTATTATTATTATTATTGTTATTATTTTGATTATCATCATCATCACTGGTGCTTTTATTCTTGTTATCATAATTAACATCATTGTTGTTATTATCATTATCATTCTTATTATCACACACACACACACACACACACACTCTTTCTCTCTTTCTCTTTCTCTCTTTCTCTTTCTCTTTCTTTCTCACAATACAATACACACAGACGGAGAGAAGACACCCCCAAGCACTTCCTCGCAAGCACAGTCTGTCAAAACGCGACTTCCTCTCTCCATGACGCGAAGAGCGAGAAGAAGAAGGAATACGGAAAGAAAAGAGATTACTAACGCACTATATCGCGGAGGCCTTCATCGGCGGCCTTTTGAAAATACTCCCGTTTTTATTTCTGTTGTGTGCGTGTGCGTGTTAGGTGTTGATTTTGTGGGTATGGTGTGAGAGAGATTGATTTGATTTTGATATGTTTATTCATACTATATACATTGTATACACATGAATAGGCATAGGAACTATGCCTAAATGAGAGAGAGAGAGAGAGAGAGTGTGTGTGTGTGTGTGTGTGTGTGTGAGAGAGAGAGAGAGAGACTGTATGTATGTACGTATGTATTTGTCTGAGGTGTTGAAAAAAAATATATTTAATAGAATTCGTTATTGAAAAACTACAAAGGATGATGGATTTACTAAGGTGTGGACGGGAAATTGTACGCTTAGGTGAATGAATTATCGAATAAATAGCATAAATTGTGAAATAGCATTATCATTCAATTAAACTATTGGTCGTATGTATGTCTTGAACTATATGTGGGTTCTTTTTATTATGAAATTATTACCATTACTATCATTACTATTATGATAATGATAATCATTACTAGCATTATAGTTAGTATTATCATCGTTATCATTATCCTTACAATAATCATTATCATTATTTTTTCTTCATTCTTGATATCATTACTCTTCTTATAATCATCATCATTATCCTCATTACTATTATTTCTTCATCATATAATCATCATCCCGATAAAATTCTTATCATTACTAATGTTCTCCTCATTATCTTCCTATTGCCGTTTTGCGATCTGCAATTACAAATATCTTTTATGTTATCATTGTATTTATCTTTCCATCATTACACGTGATGTTATTGTTGTTGTTGTTGTTGTTGCTTATCTTGAGTTACGAGAATAATTATTTTTATTACTGCTATCGGGCTCCTTGATATATTATTGTAACTGTTGCTTTCTATTTTTTTTTTCTTTTTTTTTTAGGTTGTTTTATCAATAGAATTATCTTTGTTATTTTTGGTATTGTTGTTGTTATATTTCTTTCTCAATTATTAATTAATTGATCCTTATTATCATATTCATTATCATTATTATCATTCTTATTATTATTATTATCATTATCATAGCATTATTAGCATCATTCTCATTAATGATCTCATGATTATTATTATCATCATCAATGCCAGGATTGTTGTTATTATTTTCCTTTTGATTATCTTTATTATCATTATTATCATTTTTATCATCATCATTGTTATTAATGTTATTACTATCATTGTTATTATTATTATTATCACCATTATTATCATTATGATTATCATCGTTGTTGTCATCATTATATTATCATCATTATCATTATCATTATTATTATCATTATTATCATCATTACTACTAGTACTACTACTCCTCTTACCAATATTGTTAGTGGTAATATTGTTAGCATATTGTCATTACGATCATCATCATCCTCAATATTAGGATATCAATATTAGTATCATCACCATCATCACCATCACCATCATCATTACCATCATCATCACACCCGAATTTGTGCCCATTCAATATTCACCTTTCTGAGTTCGCGTGTTTCCTGACCCTAAATATGTCTGTGTCAAAGCATTGCCGGCACCACACCTCATGACAGGGGATGATATTAACCCCGTAATTACAGTGTTAATACAAACGCGTTTCGGCATACCGTCGTGTTAGCTCTGTGTGTTCCGTTTTGGTGTTCGTTTTTGTTTAGAGAGATATTGTTTTTTTTTTTTTTTTTTTTTTTTTTTTTTTTTTTTTTTTTTTTTTTTTTGGGTGTTTTTGTTTGTTTGTTTTTTTATTGTTTGGTTGTTTGTTTGTTTGTGGGTGTGTGTGTCTACGTGTGTGTAGGGGTGGGGTGGGGGGGGGTTGTCTGTATGTGTGTGTGTGTCTGTGGGGAGGGGTGCTTGTGTGTGGTGGGGGGGAGGGGGTGTCTGTGTGTGTGTGTGTGTGTGTGTGTGTGTGTGTGTGTGTGTGTGTGATCATCGCGCTGCTAATCTGCTGTGGAAAACTTTTATATCAAGTTTGTCATCATTATTCTGAAAGGCAATCTAATGGGCAGATCATTCACATAGTAAATATCCTAGCACTGTGATTCCCCCAGTCATTAACATTACCACTTCCTCTCAAATTATTTCCATATAATACCAGACTTCTTTGTAATGACCAATTTAAGAAAAAACTTTATTTTCCCCTATAAGTAAATAAGTCTTAGTATATTTTGGTCATCTTCTTGGGAACTTGTCTTTCATGTATCTTAAAGCAGAACTCACCGGCGGTTAACAGGCTCTGGGTAATTATTGAATAATCTGATTTATTAGCAATTGCATATTGATAACTGCCAATTTACGTCTGCATCGGCTGAATTTAACCGGAGTAATTTAATTCCTGTTTGAAGGATATTCTAACGTAGCTCACATTTTTAATTCAATTTTCCTCCGTCTAACTAAACGCATTTTCGACATCCTTACTCTGCAGCAGCATCCTTCATCTCGATTATCATCCATCAACAATTAGTGATGATGCTCAACTCGCCCCCCCCCCCCCCCCCCCGCAGCAACCATCCCCCGCTACCCCTCCCCCCCCCCCCCTCCCTCTCTTCTCCGCCCGAGCACCCCGAGTCAATGAACAGTGCCTCTATGGCGGCCAGATGCTAATCTCGCCGACGTAGATTGATCTCTTTATCTGCCTCGCCTTATGAGGAGGAATTATGCAATACGGCGCAAGAGGATCATATCTGTCAGCAGCGGCTCAATAACAGAGGGGGAGGAGGAGGGGGAGGGGAGGGGAGGGGAGGAGGGAGGGGAGGGGGGAGGGCCGACCGATCGCCTCTCAGCATCCCGGTCACATCGGAGGTCCTTTTCCTCGGCTGGCGATCTCGTCGCCGTGCCGTTTCGACGATCAATTTGATTCATGCGTTTGGAGAGTGCGTGCGTGCGTGCGTGCGTGCGCCGCCCCCGCCGCCGCCGCTGCCGCGTGACGGCCGGCCAGTCACAACGTTCCGGCGTCGCACCTCAGCCAATAAGTACCGAGGCATTTAGACGTCGCCGCCGATCGTTAACACAAATTAAAATATAATATTCGCCATTCGACGGGCGGGCAATTTGCGGCCGCGTGCATCTGACCCGCCGATGACCATGTCGTTTGTGCATAGGAATCGCCCATTACTTACTCGCCGCCGAAATTTAATCAGTGTCGAAAGCATAATCGAGTCGAGGTATCACGGGAGGCAAACAGCCATCTGATCGAAGTTGCTTTCAGTTCGCGTTGACTCGGCGTCCCTGCGACACGGGCGCCTCCGAGTCCTCTTCGACACCACGCCGCATCCTTCTTTGCCGCGCCCTTGTTTCTTTGACTTTTCTTTGACCTCCCGAGACGTCGCTTTACACGCGCGGAGAAAGAACTGCAAATGAAGAACAAGAACAGTCGCGTCGGGTCGTTAACGGTTTTCCAACAGAAATGTCCTGCGTGGGACTGTGAAGGATATGTCGAGCATTTACAAGGCTTCGCAAAGGTTGTCCTTGTTGATCCTCTG
>BOPN01001050.1:199708-204708 GCA_017312705.2 Penaeus japonicus
AGCGACGTGTGATCTCGGGGCGGTATAACACAACGGCATGAGGTTTATCATAGCTTCATGCTTTGCAAACCTTTTCGTGTCTTCTGCACCGAGGAACAAAAAATAAAAAAAAATATAGCCACGTGTGTTCACTATGATAACAGAAATTATTGAAAACAAATCACTGTTATGGGTGATAGTTGTACACAGATAATCAGAAAGGGAACGGTTCCATATAACATAATGAAATATAAACTTCTAAATGCACACCGACATCAGCTGCTTTGACAAATGAGGCAAAATTCCATGGTGATTTATACGCTCCGATGCAAACACAACTGCAGCGCAAACCACCCAACAAAAATAAGCGTCGAGGGAGTTTCTAGCAAGTGGGCTAGTTGCGTGAAGGCTTATTTTCCACTTGAATTACTAGAAAAAAACTTCCCTAGGTACGACGGCCCATAAGCAACAGTGTCTGAAACAACTTGTGGCTGGAATAAATCAAGCGTTACTCTACTAAATGTCTCGCTGGTTTAAACATGGAATCTAAACACGTTTCTGCCTCACATCGACGTGTTTATGTTGATGTAGACATTAACAATCCGACAACTGGACGCTGGCACGGGCGATGCACCAGTGTCCTCTCGACGTTTTAGAAAGTAGACCAGATTATTTTTATAGTTACGCTAAACTTGATTCTTGTATATTTAAAGAGTGGCGAGATTAGCGTTTTCCTCGCGGTGAATATTTCATTTTACTATGAGGAAAATGCGAAGGTGCTCCCGTGAGGTTCACCTGCCCTTTAAATTATTACTCGTGTGTTATGATAGATGTACCAACACGAGGATAAAATCGCGTGTACCACCAACGGTACACAGCAGAACATGCAATAACCATTATAAGCTTTACAGGGCAGATATCCACACCATGTACGCAGCTACTAAAATGTACCAAGACCATATATGTGCAAAAGTACATCACATCAGTACGCAAGAACAACGTACATGAATGAACCAGGACAGACGACCATGCACGTACTCCAGAACTACACACACGCAGACACACATGCATGTTACGAAAGAGACACACATTTCCACGTATATCGCGACGCGGAGGTATTCGCATTCAGAAATAGCATGAGGAAGACGAGATTAAATCATAAATGTAATATGTGAGAGAAGGCTTGAATCCTGGCCTACACTTGATCCTGCTGCATTGACACACCTGCTCCTTCCCCCCTCCCTCCTTCCCCCTCCCTCTCCCTCCTTCCCCCCTCCCCCTCTCCCCCCTCTCCCCCCCACCCACCCTCACAACCTCCAAGCCATCTCTCTCCAACTCTCTTTCCTCTCCTTGATCCACCCTCCCCCCTCCCCCCCCCACACACAACCCCTTCCACATTCTACTAGCCGTGGTATTTTTTCTCTGATAGTTTACTTCCTCTTAATGATTTCTTTTTATTTTCTTCTTCTTCTTCTTCTTCTTTAACATATCCTCTCCTGACTAGATTTTTTTTCTTGTGTTTAACCTTTTACTCTCTCTCTCTCTCTTACACACATATACACATATTCTCTCTCTCTCTCTCTCACTTTCTCTCTTTCTCTCTATCTATTTATCTCTTACACACACATACATATTCTCTCTCTCTCTCTCTCTCTCTCTCTCTCTCTCTCTCTCTCTCTCTCTCTCTCTCTCTCTCTCTCTCTCTCTCTCTCTCTCTCTCTCTCTCTCTCTCTCTCTCTCTCTCTCTTCTCTCTCTCTCTCTCTCTCTCTCTCTCTCTCTCTCTCTCTCTCTCTCTCTCTCTCTCTCTCTCTCTCTCTCTCTCTCTCTCTCTCTCTCTCTCTCTCTCTCTCTCTCTCTCTATACATATATATATATATATATATATATATATATATATATATATATATATATATATATATATATATATATATATATCCCTCTCTTATTGTACGTATTCACTATTTTTCCGCCAATCCTGCATTTTATCCGCTTTCACTTTTTTTATTTTTTTCCACATCAGTCCAGTTACCCCTTCGATGCTCTCACTGGTTAATTGATAGATGTATGTTTATGAAACCTGTTTCTTTTTTCTTCTTTTTCTTCTTCTTTTCCGCTTATATTTTATTTGAAGATTTTGTTAGTGATATTGAGAAAACGATAGAATAAGAACGGTAAAACGAGAGGGTAAAAATAGTTAGATATTCAATATCTCTCACAAAAGTTCGTATTTTCACTGAAAAAAAATAGTAAGTAGCGATCGGGCAGCTAAACTCTACGCAATCCACACACCCCTTTCCACCGTTCACACTTGTATTTTTCTGCATAATTACCCGCAAAGAGGAAATGCCACGGACACAATACCGCGCCATCACTCAAGAGCGGTCGCTAATAACAGCTACTTACATTTAATAGATAACCCGTGTGTAATTACGTAATCGTCACTTAGCCGGCACGATCGAGCTGACAGTGGATCATAAGGGATCGTGTTTGTGCTGAGGATTCCTATCTTAATAACATACGGGACTTTCTTCTCATGACTCATTAGATCTTATCATCAATCAACCTGCTCATGAATCAAGGGGTGAATAGTCGCTGCAGATGATTTGCTTTGTAGTGAGAGAGAGAGGAGGGAAAGAGAAAGTGAGAGAGAGAGAGAGAGAGAGAGAGAGAGAGAGAGAGAGAGAGAGAGAGAGAGAGAGAGAGAGAGAGAGAGAGAGAGAGAGAGAGAGAGAGAGAGAGAGAGAGAGAGAGAGAGAGAGAGAGAGAGAGAGAGAGAGAGAGAGAGAGAGAGAGAGAGAGAGAGAGAAAGAGAGAGAGAGAGAGAGAGGAGGGAGGGGAGAGAGAAAGCGAGAGGGATGAGAGAGAGAGAGAGAGAAACAGATACATAGAAAGAAAGAAATATATAGAGAGAGAAAGGAAGAGAGAGTGAGAGTGATAGGGGGGAAGGAGAAAGAGAAAAAAAAAGAGAGAGAGAGAGAAAGAAAATGAGAGAGGAAGAAAGAAAAGTAGGAAGAGAGATCGAGTGAGAGGTGAGAGGGAGAGAGAAATAAAGAAAGAGAAAGATAGAAAGAAGATAAGAAAGAAAGACAGAAAGAAAGCGGGAGAGAGAGAGAAAGGGAGGAAAGAGAGAGAGAGCGAGAGAAAGAGAGAGATAGAGAGGTAGAGAGAGCGAATGATAGAGAGGTAGAGAGAGAGAGAGTAAGAAAGAAAGAAAGAAAGAGAGAGAGAGAGAGAGAGAGAGAGAGAGAGAGAGAGAGAGTTAGATAGATAGATAGATAGATAGATAGAGAGAGAGAGAGAGAGAAAGAAAGAGAGAGAGTAAGAGAAAGAAAGAGGTGGGGGGGGGGGGCAAACTTCACGAACTTTTGATGAACACATTTACCTATTCCTCCCTTCCCAACCATTCCCCCTTCCTTCTCCTCCTTCTCCTTCCTATCCTCCTCCTCCTTCTCGTCCTTCCTCTTCCTTTTCATCCTTTTCCTTATCCTTTTCCTCCTTCTTACCCTCCTCTTCACCTTTTCCCTACTTATCCTTTTCCTCCTCTTACTTCTCCTCCTCCCCCACCCCTTCCCTTCTCCTCCTCCTCCTCCTCCTCCTTCTTATCCTCCTTTTCCTCCTCTTCTTCCCCTCACTTCTCCTCCTTCCTCCTCCTCCTCCTTTCCCTTCTCCTCCTCATCTACCTCTTCCTCCCCCTCCTCCTCCTGCCTCTCTCCTTCCCCCCTTTCCTCCGCTTCCTCCTCTTCCCTTTCCCCCCTTCCTTTCCCCTCCTTCTCTCCTTCCCTCTTTCCTTCCCCCCTCCTCCTCCCCTTCCCCCCCTTCCCCCTTCCTTTCCCCTTCCTCCTCCCTTTCCCCCCCTTTCTTCCCTTCTCCCCCTCCTCCTCCCCTCCTCCCCCTTCCTCCTCCTCTCCTTCCCCCTCCTCTTCCCCTTCGCCCTTCCTTCCCCCTTGTCCTCCACCTAATCCTCCCCCTTACTTCCTTTTCCCCTCCTCCTCCCCTTTCCTCCTCCTCCTCCCCTTCCCCCCCTTCCTTCCCTCTTCCTCCTCCCCTTCCCCCCTTCTTTCCTTTCCCCCTACTCCTCCTTCCCCCCTTCCTTCCCCCTTGTCCTCCTCGTCCTCCTCCCCTCACCCCCTTCCTTTCTCCCTCCTCCTCCCCTTCCCCCCTTCCTTCCCCCTTGTCCTCCCCCTCCTCCTCCCCTCCCCCCCCCTTCCTTCCCTCTTTCTTCCCAGCTCCCCCTACCCCCCCCCCTTCCTTTCTCCCTCCTTCTCCCCTTCCTTCCCTCCTCCTCCTTTCCCCACCTCCCTCCTCCCTTCCTATCTCCCTCCTTCTCCCCTCCCCCCCCCTTATTTCCTTTCCCCCTCCTCCCCCTCCTAGTCCTCCTAGTCCCCCCCTCCCCCCCGCCATCGCTCCGGCCCATCCATCTCGAACTCAAAGCGACCGAAGTCACGTTCATACCATTAGGATAAACGATCAAACGCGCAATGTGGGTTAGCCCTTTAATCGTCCCTTCGTATATCGCATCTTTGGTCTATATTTGTTTATATTATAGGCTGCCAAAAGCCGCGTCTTGAATCATCTGCGATCGAGATGGCTTTCTAGACATGGTCTGGGATGTTCAAGAAAACCTTTTATTTGGTCGAGATATCTCTTATTTATACGAAGAGTCTAGCAATTATATAATCAGTGAATCTCATATATTACTCTTACGTACTGGCGATTATTCAAATACCATGTGCATTATGTTGGGGGATTCTTCCACGAGATGTTTATACTGGGAACGTACGAGGCACTATATATTCTCGAGGCGTAGTATTTTCCGACTCAGCCTCCAAGAATAAGAAGTTAAGTCTCCATTTTCTTTGTCGACGGCATGTCCGCTGATCATAGAAAACGGGGATTTTGAGTATATCTTGCGAAATTACGGTCGTATTTTCGAATATCTCGGTGTTGAACCTTCCGCGAAACGCTGGGAAAAAATGGTAATTTGTGAGCGTATAGAATATTCAGATTGTTAACATAGCAC
>BOPN01001050.1:212208-219708 GCA_017312705.2 Penaeus japonicus
AACAACACTCTCTAGAAAGATTCTATACTGTAGCCGTGCTAGAAAATCACTTGATTTTTTCCATAGAAGGGGTTTTGGTGGAATTATTTATCGAAAAAATAATATAACTTACAAGAAGAAAGTAATGATAACTGTGATAAAGACGATAATGAAATTTATGATGATGATGACAATGATAACGGAAATGATACTAATTAATGATGATAATAATGATTATAACAATTATGATAATACTAATAGTAATAACGATAACAGTAACGATAATAACAATAACAATAATGATGATACCAATAATGACAATAATAACCACAATAACAATAATAATAAAGACAATAATAATGGCAATAATGATTAGAATGATATCAACCATAATGATAGATATGATACACGATGATGATGACCAAAAAAAAAGGAAAAGAAAAGAAGAAAATATTAAATGATGACTCGTATTACTCCGCGTTCAGGAAAATCACTTCGAAAGCTTCTAACCTGAGAGATAGATGTCCAACGCTATGAAATCTTTCGTTATTCATTATTATTCAGTAAGCTGAAGGTTAACCTATTAACGTAAGCGATAAGAAACGCTATCGTACAACTCCAAGGTTACTAGGAACAAAAAAAAGGGAAGACGAAGATAATAACGGAAAAGAGAAAGACAAAAAAAAAAAAAAAAAAAAAAAAAAAAGAGGGCTGAAGATGAATAATGTGTATCGTACGGCATAAATAAACCCTTAGAAACAATGAGGAAAGGGGGATTGGGGTCCGTCTTCGGGGTCCCATCCAAGGCTCAAATTACAAGTATGCATCTCCCAAATCACCGAGGCGGACTGTTTATCGAGTGAGATCATGGCTTCCCGGTGGCGCCCGAGGAGTATTGGCGAGTGATTATTTAATTTATGGCCTTCATTCATCTCTTGGGATTGATAGTCGCGGACAGCTGTTGTTGCAGATCGAAGGGCTTGCATTTCGAGTCGGTAATGCTTATGATTGCGGCTCGTGAATCCACGCGGCTCTTTACTCAGTGGCCGCCATTTTATTCCCAAACAGGTGCAGATGGTTAAGGAGGCTGGGGAGAGGAGGAGCGGCACCACCGTCATTACGGTGTGTGCGGCGGGGGGAGGGGGGAGGGGGAAGGGGGAAGGGGGAGGAGGAGGGGGAAGGGGGAGGAGGAAGAGGAGGAGGGTTAGATGGGGTAGGGGGAGGGGGAAGGGGAAAGGGGGAAGGGGATAGGGGGAAGAGGGAAGGGGGAGGGGGAGGGGGAAGGGGAAGGTTAGATGGGGTAAGGGGAGAGGGGTGGGGGATTAGATAGGGTAGGAAGGGGGGAAGGGGGAAGGGGATAGGGGGAGGAGGAGGAGGAGGGTTAGATGGGGTAGGGGGAGAGGGGTGGGGAGGTTAGATAGGGTAGGAAGGGGGGGGGGGAAGGGAAGGGGGCTGAAAACGGAAAGGAGGGGGCTACGTAGAGGTACATCACCACGATTTTATGGCCCACTTATGATAACAACGCTGTGATGCAGAAGTGGCTGGTTGTTTGGTCTATCCGCAGTCCTTACGAGATCTCCTCCTCCTCCTCCTCCATCTCCTCCTCTTCCTCCTCCTCTTCCTCCTCCTCCCCCCCACCACTTCGCCCGCAGTAGAACCTATCCTGATTACCGTGTTTTCAAAGCGGAGACGGCATCATCTATTCAAATTAGCCGGCCGCTGGATGGAAGGGAAGGGAAGGGAAGGGGGCCAGCCGGCATTGTAGACCCGATTGCTGTCGTGTGATCTCTCTTGACCGCCGCGTCGAGGCGAGGCGAGATAGGAAGCCGGGTTCCGCGGCTTCTCGGGAGCCATAAGCAAGGGCTCCGTGTGTAAATTTCGTCGTAAAGTGGAAATGCATAGTAAATAGGTCGGGGAATAGGGGTTGGGGGGTGGGGGGTGGGGGGGTAGAGGGTAGAGGTTGCATCACGAGTTACTTATCCGATATACCCTCGTCCCCTCCCTTAGTCCCTCCCCACCTCCCCTCCCCTCCCGTCCCCTCCCGGCCGTTATATCGGGCTTGGGAGTCTATCGGTGTGATCGTGGAATATACTCGAGATATACTAGCCATTATCAGATAAGATGGGCGATAGTAAGACTCGGAATTATGTTTTCTCGCATTATACTGTGGAGTTTAGGGCCTCTGATTCAAATATACGTCTGCTCATTGATAATACCTGTTATAGATACTGCATATTAAGGGATTCGGAGCTTAACATAAATCTCAATGTGAATTCAGATACCGTCTTTCGCTTTTGTTTTTTGATGTACGTTTTTTTTTTTTTTCTCTCTCTCTCTCTCTTTCTCTCTCTCTGGTCCTATAAAAGATACAAAATTATAGTATGGAATCCCGGGAATAATTAGAGAATTAGGATCTACCATCCAACCAAGACGAAATAGACGGCCCATCCTTCGATAGGTACGTAGTCCATCTCGCGGGAAAATTCTTACGACAGCAGTGACACCAGTCGTTGCTTCGGGGAATAGATCGGTAGACGAAAGCCCCTTATCGGCCGCAAATGCAGCAACATTAAATGATAGAGGTAAGTCCGCACACATGACCTGGTTGCGCTCCCCCCCCCCCCCCCCCCCCCCCCCCCCCCCACACCCCCCCCCCCCCCCCCTCCCCCCCCCCCCCCCCCCCCCCAGGTGCTCTCCCCAACGGCGCTCGTCACGACGTCACGTCTTGTACCCTCTCGACTCGTAACGCCGAGCTACTGGTTAAGAGACTTTGTAACAATATCTCGTCCGCGCGTCAGTCACATTAATTCGTGATCTGTGATCCTCTCTTGGGTAAGTGCGGGGAGGAGGAGGAGGAGGAGGAGGAAGGAGGGGGGAGGGGGGAGAGGGGTTAGCGTTGCACTCCACTCTGAGCCGGGCGAGGCCTTGGCAACACTGCGCGGGTTAATCTCCACAGTAGAGCTCAGAAGCTTCCGATGGCCGGCCAGATACGCCCGTCAACTTTCCCACGCCCACAATTACGTCATGGTCGAGTGGGCGCCAGACGGAGGCTTATCTCTGCTATCTGGGTGGTGGGTTCTAAACGGGTGGGTTCTAAAACGCTGGGTTCTGCCGGTGGGTTCCTTTGGCCGGGCTCTGGTGCGGGGCTCCGGCAGCTGATGGGGTGGCAGGGGGTCTGAGGGAGAGAGAGAGAGAGAGAGAGAGAGAGAGAGAGAGAGAGAGAGAGAGAGAGAGAGAGAGAGAGAGAGAGAGAGAGAGAGAGAGAGAGAGAGAGAGAGAGAGAGAGAGAGAGAGAGAGACAGACAGAGACAGAGACAGAGAAAGAGACAGACAGACAGACAAACAGACAGAGACAAAGAGATTCACATGGAGAGAGATAACGAGACAGACAGACAAAGAGATACAAAGGCAGACAAACAAGCAGAGAAACAGACAGACAGAGAACCTCAGACGCAATACAGACATAATAATGAAGAGAAGAAAAGAAGAAAAAAAACACACACACACACACAGAGGGGGAAATGTAGGCGCATATGTGCACATTTACATATCCACATTGTTATTTGTATTCCCTTCAAGCAGAATGGGACGCACGTGCATGCTTGTGAATTAACATGCGGAGAATACAATAACATATTCTGCCGTAGCGAGTGCGTGGAGAGGAAAAGGAAAAGGAAAGGGTAGACTAATGAGACACGAAGAACAAAGCTGGTTTAGGGAAATAAAGACAAAAGGAAAGAGGGATGGGAGGGGAGATAAGGAGAAGCGGGAGAGTAGACTTAGAAGATGATGTAGGGAGAGCAGATGAAGAAGAGGAGGACACAGAGGAAGAAGAAGAAGAAGAAGAAAAGAAGAAGAAGAAGAAGAAGAAGAAGAAACAAAAAGAGAAGAAGAGGGTAGGGAAAAAACAAGACAAGAAAAGAAGAAGAGAAAGAGAAAAAAACAAGACAAGAAAAGAAAAGAAGAAGAAGAAGAAGAAGAGGGGAAAAAAATAAACCCAAAACAGAAGAAGAATAAGAAACAGAAAAAAAAGAAGAAAGCAGAAAAACGCACCGCCCTTTACCATCCACCGTGAAGACGAAGAGAAACCAAGCGAGCCCAGCAGACGGCACAGCGAATGCCAACGTGCCTACGAGAATGAGACTCTTCTAGGGAACGGGAGCCTCCTCTAGGGAACGGCTCGAGCCTCCTCTAGGGAACGGGTCTCCTCTATTAGAACAAGTAGCAGCGGTAACAGTTTAACGTGGGTGAGATATTAACCATGACAAGTCTCTTGCTCTGGCGCATTCCCGTACTGCCTTGCCGTGACTAAAGAGACGGGAAGAGAGGGGGTAGGGTAGGGGTGGGGGGAGAGGGATGGAAGGAGAGGAAGGAAGGGTAGGAGGAGGAGGAGAAGGAGGAGGGGGAGAGAAGGGGCAGGAAGAGGAGGAGGAGGAGGGGGAGGAGGAGGGGGAGGGAAAGAGGAGGAGAGGAAGGGCAGGAGGAGAAGAGAAGGAGCAGGAGGAGGAGGGACAGGAGCAAGAATAAGAGAAAAAGGTGTACGAGGGGAGAGGACCGGAGGGAAGGAAATGGCAAAGGGAAGGGGAGAAGTAGGAGGAGAAAGAAAAAGGGAAAGGGGGAAGCGGAGGGGAGGAGGAAAAGATGGAGAAAGAGGAAGTTGAGAAAAAAAAGACGAGGTAAAGAGATAGAGAAGAAAAAACAACAAGAATATCTAAGAGTACATCATAACCTCAGTGAACATAGTCAAACAGAAGTTTAGATATCACGTGGTACAACCAGAACAAACAAACAAAAGCAATAACAACAAAAAAATAAATAAATAAACGTGAGCGCAATTTTACAGACAAAGAAGAATCACAGTCTCAGGAGGAGAGAGAGAGAGAGAGAGAGAGAGAGAGAGTCTCTTTTACGATAGATTAGAGGAGAAAGGCTGATTGCAGAGAACCAGTACAGGCCACGGTTAACTAGACAGTTGTACGTGGAGAACGAGAGACGGTGGGTTAATAGGGGAGCCGAAGTGGAGTCGCTCGAACTGATGGTAAGTGGAGGGAGGCAATGAACTGAGGTTGGGGGTTGGGGGTTGGGGGTTGGGGTTGGGGGTTGGGGGTTGGGGGGTGGGGGTTGGGGTTGGGGGTATGGGGTTGGGGTGGGAGTGAGGGTTGGGGGTTTCTCTGTCTGTCTATTTCTCTCTCTCTCTCTCTCTCTCTCTCTCTCTCTATCTATCTATCTATCTATCTATCTATCTATCTATCTATCTATCTCTCTCTTTCTCTCTCTCTTTCTCTTTCCCCCTCTTTCGTTCTTTCTCCAGATGAAAATTAAGAGAACATGAAGTAGGTAAAGTAAGATGAACATAAAAGATATAGAATGACTGAGGTAGGTAAAACAATGTGAACACTATACGCCTCAAGCAAATGCATTTGCATAAATACTTGATGTAAGAAACAATAAAGAAAGAGTCACAGTAGCTTTGATCGCAATGATAAAACAAGAGAGGGATAGAGAGAGTGAGAGAGAGAGAGAGAGAGAGAGAGAGAGAGAGAGAGAGAGAGAGAGAGAGAGAGAGAGAGAGAGAGAGAGAGAGAGAGAGAGAGAGAAAGAGAGAGAGAGAGAGAGAGAGACAGACAGACAGACAGACAGAGACAGAGACAGAAAAACAGACAGATAGACAGACAGACAAACAGACAGAGACAAAGAGATTCACATGGAGAGAGATAACGAGACAGACAGACAAAGAGATAAAAACGCAGGCAAACAAGCAGAGAAACAGACAGACAGAGAGCCTCAGACGCAATACAGACATAATAATGAAGAGAAGAAAAGAAAAACACACACACACACACAGAGGGGGAAATGTAGGCGCATATGTGCACATTTACATATTCACATTGTTATTTGTATTCCCTTCAAGCAGAATGGGACGCACGTGCATGCTTGTGAATTAACATGCGGAGAATACAATAACATATTCTGCCGTAGCGAGTGCGTGGAGAGGAAAAGGAAAAGGAAAGGGTAGACTAATGAGACACGAAGAACAAAGCTGGTTTAGGGAAATAAAGACAAAAGGAAAGAGGGATGGGAGGGGAGATAAGGAGAAGCGGGAAAGTAGACTTAGAAGGTGATGTAGGGTGAGCAGATGAAGAAGAGGAGGACACAGAGGAAGAAGAAGAAGAGAAGAAGAAGAAGAAGAAGAAGAAGAAGAAGAAAAAAAAGAAGAAGAAACAAAAAGAGAAGAAGAGGGTAGGGAAAAAACAAGACAAGAAAAGAAGAAGAAGAGAAAGAGAAAAAAAAGACAAGAAAAGAAGAAGAAGAAGAAGAGGGAGAAAAAATAAACCAAAAACAGAAGAAGAATAAGAAACAGAAAAAAAAGAAGAAAGCAGAAAAAACACACCGCCCTTTACCATCCACCGTGAAGACGAAGAGAAACCAAGCGAGCCCAGCAGACGGCACAGCGAATGCCAACGAGCCTACGAGAACGAGACTCTTCTAGGGAACGGCTCGAGCCTCCTCTAGGGAACGGGGGCCTCCTCTAGGGAACGGGTCTCCTCTATTAGAACAAGTAGCAGCGGTAACAGTTTAACGTGGGTGAGATATTAACCATGACAAGTCTCTTGCTCTGGCGCATTCCCGTACTGCTTGCCGCAGACTTTGGAAGAGACGGCAGAGAGGGTGAGTAGGGGTGGGGGGAGAGGGATGGAAGGAGAGGAAGGAAGGGTAGGAGGAGGAGGAGAAGGAGGAGGGGGAGAGAAGGGGCAGGAAGAGGAGGAGGAGGAGGGGGAGGAGGAGGGGGAGGGAAAGAGGAGGAGAGGAAGGGCAGGAGGAGCAGAAGGAGCAGGAGGAGGAGGGACAGGAGCAAGAATAAGAGAAAAAGGTAAAAGGAGGGAGAGGACCGGAGGGAAGGAAATGGCAAAGGGAAGGGGAGAAGTAGGAGGAGAAAGAAAAAGGGAAAGGGGGAAGCGGAGGGGAGGAGGAAAAGATGGAGAAAGAGGAAGTTGAGAAAAAAAGACGGAGGTAAAGAGATAGAGAAGAAAAAACAAATAAGAATATCTAAGAGCACATCATAACCTCAGGAATATAGTCAAACAGAAGCTTAGATATCACGTACAACCAACAACAAACAAAGGAATAACAACAAAAAATAAATAACAAACGTAGAGCAATTTACAGACAAAGAAGAATCACAGTCTCAGGAGGAGAGAGAGAGAGAGAGAGAGAGAGAGAGAGTCTCTTTTACGATAGATTAGAGGAGAAAGGCTGATTGCAGAGAACCAGTACAGGCCACGGTTAACTAGACAGTTGTACGTGGAGAACGAGAGACGGTGGGTTAATAGGGGAGCCGAAGTGGAGTCGCCTGAACTGACGGCAGTGGAGGGAGGCAATGAACTGAGGTTGGGGGTTGGGGGTTGGGGGTTGGGGTTCGGGGGTTGGGGGTTGGGGTGGGGGGCATGGGGTTGGGGGATTGGGGTGGGGTGGAGGAGGCTGAAGTTTCACCTGGTCTATTTCTCTCTCTCTCTCTCTCTC
>BOPN01001050.1:229708-235714 GCA_017312705.2 Penaeus japonicus
TGTTTCTGAGGTTCCGTTGGTAGCGATGTGAGGGTGTAGTTTGTCTGTTGGGTATTGAGGGCGGTTCTTCTTCTTTCTTTCGCTCTCTTTCTCTCTTTTTTTTTTTTTTTTCTCTCTCTTTCTTTTTTTTTTTTTTTCTTTCTTTCTCTCTTTCTCTTTTTTTTTTTTTTTCTCTCTCTCTCTCTCTCTCTCTCTCTCTCTCTCTCTCTCTCTCTCTCTCTCTCTCTCTCTCTCTCTCTCTCTCTCTCTCTCTCTCTCTCTCTCTCTCTCTCTCTCTCTCTCTCTCTCTCTCTCTCTCTCTCTCTCTCTCTCTCTCTCTCTCTCTCTCTCTCTCTCTCTCTCTCTCTCTCTCTCTCTCTCGTCCTTTCAACCTTTAACGTAGTTTTTGTTGAATGTTTACGTATAATTGTGAGTTTATCAGTTGGATTTTACTCATAATTCCTTATATGATAAAGATAAGGAAACTGTGTAAACGTATCTATTATACATTGTTATCATGATTTCAAATATTGCCATTATTATTATCATCCTCTTCCTTATCATTATTGATATTATCATTATCAGTGTTATTGTTATTATTATTATTATTATCATTGCTGCTACATTATTTTTATTTATTATGATTATCATTATCGCTATTATAATTTTCATCGTTATTATATTCATTATCTTTATCATCATTATTATTATCATTTTTGTCCTTGTGATCATTATCAATATTGTTATTATTATTATTATCATTGTTATTATTTTTATTATTATTATTATTATTATTATTATTATTATTATTATCATTATTATTATTATTATTATTATTATTATTATCATCATCATCATTATTATTATCGTGATCATTATTATCATTATCATTATTGTTATAGTCATAATTTTCATGATTATTAGCATCATTATATTCTTTACCACTAATATTGTTGTTTTTATTATCATCATCACCAATATTATTATCATCATTATTGTCATTATCATTATCATTATCATCATAACAGTTATTATTAGTAGTAGTAGTATTATAACTATTATCATAATAATTATTGCAATTATGATTATCATCATTATCATTATTGTTTATTATTATCATATTATTATTACCATCATCATTATCATGATTATCATTATTATCATTGTTATTATTATTGTTATCATTATTATCATCATTACTATTATAATAATAATAATAATAATTATTATTATTATTATTATTATCATTATTATTATTACTATTATTATTATCATTATCATTATTGTTATTGTTATTATTATTATTATCATTATTATTATCATTATTACTCTCTCATTATCATCATTATTATTATTATCATTATTATTATTATTATTATCATTATTATTATCATCATTATTATTATCATTATTATTTATCATTATCATTATTATTATCATCATTATCATTATAGTTATTATTATCATTATCATTATTATTATCATTAGTATCATAATTTCTTTAATATTAGTAATGTAATTGCCATTATTGTTATATTCTTCATAATTATTATTTATATTATCATTATCTTAATTATCATTTTTTTGTTATCATTATTGTTATTGTTGTTGTTGTTATCATTATCATTAATACTATGATTATCTTATCATCATCATTGTTTCCATTATTATTACTATATTATCACTATAATTATTATTACTATTAATACTATCATCATCATCCTTGTAACTATTATCATTATTGCTATCATTATCCTCTTTATTATCATTATCCTTATTCCCATCATTATTATCATCATTATTGTTATTATTAATATCACCATTATCACTATCATTATCAGCAGTATTGCTATTATTATCATTATCATTATCCTCACTATCATTTTAATCTTTTTATTATTATCAATATTATTATCATTGTTATTATCATTATTACTATTATGATTTGTATAATCATCATTAGTCTTTCAATTTTTCATTCTAACCATTATTATCATTGTTGTTCTTATTATTATCATTATTAATATTACCATGATTATCATGATTATTATCAGTGTTATCATTATCATCATTTCTATCAGTGCTTTATCATTATCATCATTATCATTCGTGTTATCATTGTCATTATCATTATCATTAGTGTTATCATTGTCATTATTATCATCAGTGTTATCATTATCATCATTATCATTCGTGTTATCATTATTCTTCGTATTACTATTGTTATCATCCTTATCATTTACTATCATGGTTATTGTCGTTGTTGATATTAACATTATTATCATCATTGTCATTATTATCCTTATCATTCTTATTTTCACTATTATCATGGTATTTCCGTTAACATTTATCATTATTATTCCCATCATCACTACTGTTTTATCATTAATATTTATCGTCTATTATCATCCTTGTAATTCTTTATTCTTATTCTATGGTGTATCAACATGAGAAATATTATTGATTACCTATCTATGGCCATTGTAAATCCTTATATGGAACTACCCCCCTTTTTTCTTTTTTCTTTTTCTTTGTGTCTCTTTCACTTTCTCTATCTATCCAATCTCATTTTCAACTACTCTCTCTTTCTCTCTCTCACTCTCTCTCTCACTCACTTTCTATCTCTCTCTCTTTCTCTCACTCACTCACTCACTCACTCACTCACTTTCTATCTCTCTCTCTTTCTCTCACTCACTCACTCACTCACTCACTTTCTATCTCTCTCTCTCTCTCTCTTTCTCTCTCTCTCTCTCTCTCTCTCTCTCTCTCTCTCTCTTTTCCTTTTCTTTCTCTCTCTCTCTCTCTCTCTCTCTCCCTCTCCCTCACCCTCTCCCTCTCCCTCTCCCTCTCTCCCTCCCTCTCCATCCCTCACCCCCTAACACAAAAAAAAAAAACACATGTAACACCAACTACAACACAAACCTCCCTTTAGCCTTTAACACCCTAACTCCCTAACACAAACAAGAAGCAAAGCATAACACAATGGCCGCAGGTTTATAATAAACACACAAGCGCAGTCTCTCTCTCGGGATATATCGGGTCAGTGGAAGTCAAATAAACAATTATGTTAACGCCACGACCATCCTTGTCTTAAGTAGCCAATAAACACAGGTTAAGCCTAAAGGGATATTGGCTGTCGAAGGTGGATTTCCATCGGGTATTGTTTACTGATGGTTATCCTTTATGGCTTCTTGTTATAGACTAAAAAAAAAAAAAAAAAAAAAAAAAAAAAAACATTAAAAAAAACACGGGATTTGCATAAGTATTGGTGTTTTTAAGTATTGGTCTTTAAGTAAGATAAGTATTGGTATCTAACTCTCTCTCTCTCTCTCTCTCTCTCTCTCTCTCTCTCGCTCTCTCTCTTTAATATGATTATAATCATATTGATATTACTATCATTATTATCATTGTTGTTGTTATTATTGTTATTATTATTATCATCATCATATCATTATCATCGTTATTATTTTTATCATTATTGTTAATATTATCTTTATTACTATCATTATTCTTATCATTATTGTTAATATTATCTTTATTACTATCATTATTCTTATCATTATTATTATCATTATTATTATCATATTTTTCATTACTGTTATTATTACAATCATTACTATCATCACCTTTATTTTTATCATTATTTATATTATTATTATCATGATTATTTTTAATATCTTTAAGATCGTTATCATAATCATTATCAGTATAAATGATGCCGTCAGCACATCATGAATACTAAAATTACAATTTATTTTCATTATTGATATTATTTTCGTAATCATCATCACAGTTGCTAACGTTATCATGATGGTTATTATACTTAACTGATTACTATGGAAAGATAATTATAGATAATTTATAGATAATTATCCTCCTAATAGAGGTGACAATAGATATGTTGTCTGGTTCCTTCTCTTTTCTACTCTCTTTCTCTTCTATTTCTTCCATTTCTTCCCCTCTTCCTTTCTTCGTTTCTCCCCCCCCCCCTCCCAGCCCCTTTGCATTACCTCACCCACTCTCCCCCTTCTTTAACCTATTTCCTTCCACCCCCCCTCCTTTCCCCTCCCTCCCTCCCTCCTTCCCTTCGCTTCCACGTCTACCCCCTACCCCCTACCCCCTACCCCCTACCCCCTACCCCCTACCCCCTACCCCCTACCCCCTACCCCCTACCCCCTACCCCCTACCCCCTAACCCCTAACCCCTACCCCCTACCCCCTACCCCCTACCCCCTACCCCCTACCCCCTACCCCCACACGCGTCGTCACTTTCCATTTTAATTATAAGTTCCTCCTTTGCGACGATCTAGTTGGCGTTGTGGATTAGATTCAAAATAGCGTTTCTTTTGTTCTCTCGTTTGTGGTAGGAGGGAGTGGGGGGAGGGGGGGGGCTCGTCTTTAAGGGGGAGGGGGGCTCGGTTGAAAGGGGGAGGGGTGGAGGAGGTGGATTACTATTTGGTTTGGTGTTGAAATCTCTAGGGATTTGTGGATTATGAGGCGGAATAATCGTTATTTTTATTACTGATGTTGTTTCGCTGATTACATCACTATCGTCGTCATCATCTTCGTCATTATCATCGCCATCGTCATCATCATAATCGTCATTGTCAGAAGCATCGTTATCGTTATCATCGTCATCATCTTCATCGTCGTCATCATCATCGTCGTCATCATCATCGTCGTCATCATCATCGTCATCATCATCGTCGTCATCATCATCATCGTCATCATCATCATCATCATCATCATCATCATCATCATCATCATCATCATCAGCACCATCATCATCACCATTACCATCATTACCACCGCCACAACCGACTTAGCATCACCTCATCTATCATATATTTAAATCTTCGTGCGGCTCGTATAATCCCCTTCGTTTGGCAGAGGATGTGATCGCCAGTCCTGGTGCGCAGACGGCATGTTGTGTTTGCGCCAAAGACAACAGACAAACTTTCACCCGTAGCCGATAAGGATCCCCCCCCCCCCCCCCCCCCAGTCCTCTTTAACAACCCCCCCCCCCCCACCCCCCACCCTCTCACAGGACGAGACGATTCCGCAGTCTGATAAGAATTTAGGCGCTTAGAGTTGGCTGTTCAGTCATGCGGAATATTGTATTTTCTGTGATGTTATTCACTCACGTCTATAACCCCATAACGCGATTTTTTTTTTTCAATCTCCGTTGCATAACCCGGATTTTACATTACATACGATAAGTATTTAAAATCTCCCGCCTTCCTCCTTCCCCTTCCTCCCTCCCCCCCTCCCTCTCCCGTCGCTCCCCTGAGGGAAACCTTAACGCCATGTAAATTACACACTATACATCACTGTAGCCATATAGAGACAGCAAGGGGTAGGGAAAGGGAATAAATCAAGGGTCCGGTACGCAAGACGGAACTACAGGGGCGCTACAGCATGTTTTCTAGGATGTGGTTAGTGGAGCCAGGCGTTGTTTTTGTTTTTATTTTATTTTTTTTCTTAGAAGTATACTTGCAAACGATAACAAGATCGTTAAAGCTTGCGTTCCTAAAATTATCGTTTTTAAGTATGGACACAGGCCTATAAGCCTTTATTTTTCAGTGTTGGTGTTATGTCCAATATTTTCATCTGAATTATCCTACTATATTATTACTACCAATACTGATATTGTTACATATTGTCATTGTTGATATTCGATTATATTACAAACCAATACATTCTTGTTATCATATCAACGCATTTTTCGCCTATTCAAAATTTATGTTTCCGAAGTAAAACAGCAACCAAATGCATAATCCTTCATGGACACTTATTTTCACCGTTCGTATATAAATCCACGTGAATGTGAAAGTTCACGCATATTAATAGAACGAACGTGCAAGGCCGCGAGGAATTATCGTACATGTTCACCCTGGCGCACCACCGCACCGTCGTCTCACGCTCAAGTGTTGTCGTACTGCAAGAACGTGATGTACAGGTGTGGTCTGAAGGGGCGTCTTGTTGTATTTCTCGATGTAGGCGCTGTATCAACATCCCTCGGTTCCAT
>BOPN01001050.1:235889-243389 GCA_017312705.2 Penaeus japonicus
GAGGCAGACAGATAATACTCAATGTCAGAATTAAGTGTGATAAAACATGAGATGACTTGTGGGTTAGTTTTTTAATGGGAATAAGTACATTTCTGAAAAAATGGATTGTCAGAAATCAGTTGCTTCTTTCATCTTTGAAAATCATAAATTTCCTCATTTATGTAATTTTTTGCAATGAGAACCTCTCATGGTCAAACAGTCGTGTAACAATGAAGCACTTAAATTTTAAAAATTGATTTTAAGAAACTAACTCACACATCTCTCAAGATCTACTTGATAACTTGCCCAGATATTTAAGTCTGGAGAGATTGAAGCAGTGTACTATAGTTCTTGAGATTTTTTCCACCCAAGTATTCAGAATTTATTTTTGACTAAAGGACGTTCCAGTATTGATAGGTACCAATTCTAATAATACTGATTTACATAATTGCATGATTATATATGCAATATTTTAACAGTGTCTGCTTCAATGAGCAGTGTTGTTGTACAGCTAACGTGTCATCTATTAGAATGTGAATGATTAAGTAGAGCAAATGTATAACGGAAGTAGAGAAAATTGCTATGCATCTTTTACAACAGAAAAACATAACCTTGTAATTGCGTCATGATAAAGGCACATGTATCCCCACGTGGGAGTATCTCTACCTAGTCGTCAGAAATGGCATCCTGGTTGTAGGGTATTCCGAGATAAGCCTGTTAATGCCAATGTGAAAGAGGTATTGAGTAATGTTGGGATGCTTTGATTTCCCTAACCATATATGTAAATACTTGATGTTGAGCCTTGAACAGCTTAGTTTAGAGACAATTTGTTGGTATATGAAAGTAGCTATCTTTGGCACCATCAACAAAATCATTGTAAGCTGTAATCATTATGATGTTGAAATTAACTTTGTGTGATGATCATGTTCTTTTACATACTTCCTACAACGTCGTCATTGACAAACATTCTGCAACTAGCAATTTTATTTTCTTGGAAAATAACATGCAATTTGGTGATGAGATAATTTGTTAGATGGGACCACTGATATGAATTCTTATCAGGTTAGATTAAAAGAGAAGAAAGAATTATATGAAATCCTTTACAGATATTTTTAACCTATAAAGTTTATCCTTTATATTTACACATAGTTTTTTAAGTCTTTGGAAAGGCAAAGTTTAGAGTAGTATATGGTTTAAATATTTTGCATACCAGCCAGTTTTAAAAATATATAAATGAATAAAAGAGTTAATTTTTGGGCATATTTCTTGATATGGAAAAATGGTAGGAGGCAAATTGATATGAAATGTATAACAGATTTAGCATTAATCCTTGTCGAATGTATTCTTGCCTTCCTGTTTTGTGTCAACCATGTACTTCATTCTGTCCTCGAATTATTCCTAATATGAAGAGTCTTTTCATACCAACAAGCATGTGCTTTGCATTTAGGGCTGCCTTTCATTTATTTTTTATGGTGAATATTTAACTTGTATTTTTATCCTATAAAGCTCAACCATTTAAAATCCTTTCCATTTTTTTTTTTTTTTTTTCTTTAATAGTTTTTGTTTTTTGTCAATACATATGGGAGCATACTTATACACTCACATAGACACAGACGCTCACATACATACACAAACGCAAACACGAACACGCGCACACACACACACACAAAAAAAACACACACAAAAACAAACAAACACACACACACACACACACACACACACACATACAAACACATACACAAACACGAACACACACACACACAAATCAGATATTCAAATTCCCCGTCAGAGTATTTTCGAAGCTATTAGAGCAGTTTTTCAGTCAGCACCAACATCCTTTAACTGGTCAGTCAGATCGTGGCATTTGAGTGGCGACATGTGTATGCAACTTAACCAAAGCCTCTTGTATTCATATTTGCAAATGTCAACATTTTTTCAACGGCTTAACTTGAATGCATTATGTTGCACGCGTGAGCATCTATGCTATAATCCAATTTTATTAACAGGATCAAAGTTATACAGCCAAAGCCTCTCACCCTTTTCGAATCGACCAGAGGATTTTCCAAATCGAATGGATACTTCATCACAACAAAAAGAACTCTACAATTTTATTTTCCACAATCAAGTGAACGAGAGATCTTTTGTCAGAATTGTTAAACCTTCATACCTGGGAACATTTTGTGGAGAGAGAGAGAGAGAGAGAGAGAGAGAGAGAGAGAGAGAGAGAGAGAGAGAGAGAGAGAGAGAGAGAGAGAGAGAGAGAGAGAGGGAGGGAGAGAGAGAGCGAGAGAGAGAGAGAGAGAGAGGGAGAGAGAGATAGATAGATAGATAGAGAAAGAGAGAGAGAGAGAAAGAGGGAGAGGTAGATAGATAGATAGATAGAGAAAGAAAGAGAGAGAGCGAGAGAGAGAGAGAGAGAGAGAGAGAGAGGGGAAAAAAGCGCGTGTGTGTTTTGCGAGTCCCTCTGCCAAAATACTAAAATCGTCCCGAGATCGCGCACCTAAATCGAGAGAAAATTTTGCGAAGCTGCACGTCGCTGGGAATAGCAAGGGAAGAGAGATAAAATACGTTAAAATAAGACGATAAAAACAAAAAAACAAAAGGCGAAAAGATACACTCTATCTCGAAAATCGTGTAAAAAGCTTTATGGCAAAGAGATAAAATGAAATCATGCTATATTAGATTCTGCATCTCGAAAATTTAACCTCGCCAGTCTGCGCCCGTAAATGAAAGATAATAATTTCTTATCCCACGCGAAGATTACATTGTATATATATATAAAGATGCGGTACGATATACTCTCCGTCGTCGTGACACTATCAAACGCCCGACAGCGAAGCTCATTCATTCCTCTCAGCTACGGAGTTTGAAATCTTTTGATAGCAGAGATAATCTGTCTTCTAAGTGGGGGGAGATTGCAACGGCTTGATAAGGCTGGCGTAAAATATCTCTATAGATGTATTTTCGCGATGAGAACTGAAGATCAAACGTTAAATAAGTCATTAAAACTGGTGGCGGGAGATAACCTGACAGATGGGGATAAGGTCGACGCATCTGATACTGGCGGAGATTGTCTCGGCGGAGCGGACTCGGGGGCGAAGGGGGAGGAGAGAGAGAGAGGAAGAGAGAGGAGAGAGGAGAGAGAGAGAGAGAGAGAGAGAGGGAGAGGGAGAGAGAGAGAGAGAGAGAGAGAGAGGGAGAGGGAGAGAGAGAGAGAGAGAGAGAGAGAGAGAGAGAGAGAGAGAGAGAGAGAGAGAGAGAGAGAGAGAGAGAGAGAGAGAGAGGATGAAATAGAGTGAGAAAGAAAACAGTGAAACAATGAGAGAGAGAGAGAAAGAGAGAAAGAAAACAGTTAAGAAATGAGAGAGAGAGAGAAAGAGAGAGAGAGACAGAGAGAGAGAGAGAGAGAGAGAGAGAGAGAGAGAGAGAGAATAAAAAAGAAAAGGAAGAAAGACAGTAAAAGAGAGCGAGAAAAGAGAGAGAAAAAATACGTGGAAGAAACAGGGAGTCAAATGAGTATCGCACGAGATGAGAGAGATAAGAGGGAGGGGAGGGGGGGATGTGGGGGGGTGTAAGTGTGGGGGGGAGGGAGGGGGGGGAGGGTGATAGAAGAGGAGAATGAGGAGAGCGGATGCGAGGAATGCGGAGTAAGGAGGAAGAAATGAAGGAACAGAACGGGACAGAGACGGATTATCAGGGTAAATGCTAAGGACAGATGCTAACATGGGAGAAAGAGAGAGAAGAGTGATACAATAAGGAAAGGAAAGAGACGGCATGAGAGAGAGAAAGAAAGGGAGGTGGAGAGAGGAAGAGAGAGAGTGAAAGATTAAGAAAGAGAAAGATAGGGAGAGGCAGAGAGAGAGGGAGAGAGAGAGATTTAATTTGATTTTGATAAGTTTATTCATACTGAGAGAGAGAGAGAGAGAGAGAGAGAGAGAGAGAGAGAGAGAGAGAGAGAGAGAGAGAGAAAGAGAGAAAGAGAAAGAGAGAGAGAAAGACTTAACAGCGTAAAGGGTGCCGGAGGTAAAGCCATACAGAGAAAAGAGAGAGAGAGAGCGAGAGAGAGAGAGAGAGAGAGAGAGAGAGAGAGAGAGAGAGAGAGAGAGAGAGAGAGAGAGAGAGAGAGAGAGAGTGAGAGAGAGACTTAAAAGCGAAGCATGTAAATAACCCCCCGATAACAACTCCAATTATCTCCACGATAAGTCCCGTTCTGCCATCTCGAAATCTAGCTAATACCACGAGCTGCCTCCCCTCTCTGCCTCGCTTTATCCAGGGCCCTGTTTACTTCTCCTCCAAACAACGTAATCGCAAAAACCTTTCGGGAAAAGAAAGAAAGAAAAAAAAGCGCGGGAAAAAAAAAAACTTATCTTAGTCTCCAAAGAGGCCGCTAGTCTACCCAGGGTAAAAGCGAGGTACCAACACGTACCACAAAACACAGGGCCAAGAATGCCTCAAGCTGGCACTAGAGACATCAAAGAGAGCAGCTCCTCGAAAGCTCCCCCCAAAAGAAAGCTCAAAGTTCCCATTCCTTCTGACGATATGTTCTCGGCTGTTGTTGCTTCTCCTTATGAACACATGAACACCCGATTATCTCTCTCTGCTTCTCCCACTTTCCCCCCTTTCTCCTCCCTCCTCCCCCTCCTCCTTCCTCCTCCTCCTCCTCCTTCTCCTTCTCCTCCCCTTTCTTCCTTGTCTTGTTAATGTTTTTTTTGTTTTGTTGTTTTTGAGAGGGTTGGCGGCTTTGTAATTATGTAGATGTATCATTGCTGCTGTTGTTGTATTTTTCTCAAGATTAGAGTCAGTGTTTAGGGATTATTTCGTTACTTTACTAGACAGTGTTGTGGCGTTGATTTTCGCGCGCGCGTAAGAATACTCCTGACGTGATGTGTTTTGATGGTTCGTTGATACCTGTTCTCTCCACGCTGACGCCATCTTGTCTTTGGCGGTGCGTTAAATCCGGAATTCACTTTATTTCTTCAAACATATTGTGAAACAACGGAATTTCAAACAGGTATATCGAAATCTCATTATTCTTTATTCATTTTTTTTATGAGACTTCAGTTAGAGTATGGTCTTTTTTTCTACTACGTTACACATTACAGGCTGAAATCAGTTACAGTTTTGCGCGACTTTCCGAAGCCATCTAGAGCTTACACGGAGCCATGTTTGTCACCATTTGCTTGGGAACTCTGCGTGTCTCCGTAAAGTCATATATTACGCTGGCCTCTAAGCCAGGCATCGCTCGCTACGTCTCTCCCTCTTTATTTCCCGTTGCTTGCTCCTCCTTTATCGTCTCCGCTTTACTCCCCTCATCTCGGGTAGGCCGGAGTGTCGGGAAGGTCGTAGTTCCTTCCGTTAAGAGCCAGTCTGCCTCGTGATAAAAATGTGGAAGGATACCGTACCGGCGGCATCCGAGCCCTGTGCTACGATGGCACCAAGGCACTCCCAGCTGGCTCTCTCTGTACTCCTGCCCGTTCCCCCCTCCCCTCTCTCTCTCTCCTCCCTCTTGCTCATCCCTCCCTCCTTACCCCTCTCCTTCCCCTCCTCCCTCACTGTGATGCATACCCACCCCCCCCCCCTTCCCCTTCTCCCCTTCCCATCACGACTGCCACCACACTCTTGCTCTGTTCCTACCCCTCCCTCTCCCCCTCTCCCTTCCCCCTTACCCCTTACCCCTTACCCCTTTCTCCCCGTCCTCCTGATTTTTCCGTCTGCCGTTTCCCTTCTCTTCGCCTTCTTCCTTCCTTCCCCGCTGCTCTGTCTCTCCGTTTCTCTTTCTCTCCCTTGCCTTAACGACACCGCGAAGAAGCCCTCCGTTTGTCTTCCCTCGGACCGCAAGTTATTGTTGGAGGCTGATGGACTGCCAGGGTCTATCTGCTTCCATATTAGGGTCTTCCTTACCTCTATCTAACTCTCTCTCTCTCTCCCTCTCTCTCTCTATTTCTCTTTCTCTCTCTCTAGCTCTCTCTCTTTCGATCTTTCTTTCTCTCTCTTTCTTTCTCTCTCTCTCTCTCTCTCTCTCTCTCTCTCTCTCTCTCTCTCTCTCTATCTATCTATCTATGTATTCATCTATCTCTATCTATCTCTGTATCTAAATATATATGTTCAAATCTATCAATTAAGCGAAGACTGCTTATAGTCCTTACAGTTAGGGCGATCAGCCTGCTGGACCGAGCCTGATAAGCGTCAACTCACCTGAACAAACGGAGGCGCGTGTTGTCTCAAGGAAAGAGGTCGCGGCCAGAGAGAAAAGACTCGATGCAACGTGTTTAATCAACAATGCCGATCGAGGCGTGACGGGATGATTCCACCTGTGTGCGCTTTAGGGCCATTTTCCCCATCCTCCCTCCCCTCTTCCTCCCCTCCTCACCCCCTACCTTCCTTCACCTCCTTTCCTTCCCTATTCTTTTTTTTTTTTTTTTTTTTACCATTCTCTTCTCTTCTCTTCCCCTTCATTTCTTTCCCTTCTCCTTCCTCAACTCCCCTTCTTTTCCCCCTCCCTTTCCTCCTCTTCCCCCTCCCTCCCTCCCCCTCCCCTCCAATTTCTCCTCTCCCCCTCTCTTCCCCACTCCTTTCTTCCTCCCCCCTCTCCTCCCCTTTCCACCTCCCCTCCCCTTCATTCCCTCCCTTTCTACATCCCCTCCCTCTCCCCTCCCCTCTCCTTCATTCCCTCCCTCTGCCCTCGCTTTCCCTTTCTTCCCCCTCTCTCTCCACCCCTCTCCTCCCCTTCCCACCTCCCCTCCCATTCCTTCCCTCCCCTTTCTACATCCCCTCCCCTTCCTTCCCCCCTCTCTCTCCCCTCCTTTCCCCCCCTCTCCCCTCGCTTCCCCTTCCTTCCCCTTCCCCTTCCCCTCCCCCACCTCTCCCCCCCATTCCTCCCCTTTCCACCTCCCCTCCCCTTCATTCCCCCCCTCTCCCCTCGCTTCCCCTCCCTCTCTTCCCCCCTTCATCCCCGCGCATTGAGTGAGCGTCGCATAAAAGCGAGTCGTTTGATGCTGTTCCCGATTATCGTCGTTCGCCATCGTGAGTCCCCCCCCACCCCCCGCCCACGCCGGGATGCGGATAATTACGTCTCAGCTGCCGTGGCTTGCGGGCGCGCGGGCGGAGAAGCGGAGGGGCGGAGGGAAGTCTTCGACGCGCCACCATTCCGTGTGCCTCCCGTAATACATCGCCGCCCACGCCCACGGCCCCGCCCACCCTCTCGCGGTTCCGTGATTTAAGGCCTGCAGCCCTCTCGGCCCATCACTCATGACTCAGCACTTCACGAAGCCATGCAACGTGACACCTGCAACTGACAGATGTATCCGTGGACTGGATTTTCTCGTGCATATTTTTGCTTCATTGTAGACCATGAGCCAAAACCTAGTTATTCGTCTATTACACACATAAGTCAGTTAATTTATAAAGTACACACTTCAGTCAATTGATTAACTAGTGCACACTTCAGTCAATTTTTTAAACTTAATACACACTTCAATCAGTTCGTTTATGAATCATACACTGGTACGCACTTCAGGTAGT
>BOPN01001050.1:248389-250889 GCA_017312705.2 Penaeus japonicus
AGATAACAATTATTTGTTCGCTTGCCAGTTGCTTGGTCTCAACGCCAAAAGATGAGTCAGTTAAGGCCACGAGGACGCAGGAGACAATATAGAGTAGTAAATGCAGTTGTAATAAAGATCCGAGAGGTGATCGTTCTCCCTTGCTTTGTGCAGCCAATCCAAAACAAACCCGAGCCAGATGCGCGCGTCCCATTATGCTAAAATGGCGGCCGGCGCGCGGAGAGGGACAAAACCAACATCATTTAGCCGGTCATCAATTTCCCCGAGGCGTGACGGGCCGCGAGCCCCTCCCCGGAAGGCCTCGCAATCTCCTTTCTTATCACCGCCCCCGCCTTCACTATCGCTCCGCCAATCGCCGGACGCCACCTGTTATCTGTCCACCAATCAGCTATCAGCAAGATGGAAGTGGCTGCCGGCTTCCGCATTTTATCACGAAATCGCCCTTTGTTTCATTCGTTCGCTCCATCATTTCATTTTTTTTTCTCTCAGGTTTGAGGAACGATGTTATGTCTTAACTTTTTTCAGGTTTCTTTATGATCTTAAGGTTAACCGCTTTCCAATCTCAGTGACTGTTTTCTGTGTCCTGCAAAAGTGATCTACGCTCTTCCTAGGCCTGTACTCTCGTGGATTAGGATAATGACTCACTGTAGGGCGTGGTGCAAAGTTGAGGGCGGCTTCCAGTGATGATTTTAATGATGCTAATGTTTTATGAGGCCTAGTGCTGTTAGTTCTGCCGTTGTTTTCCATGTAAATGATCTTTAGAATTGAGATTTTTACAGGACTCTTGTAAGAGACATGTTTTGATGTTGGGTGTGGGTTACCATTCAAAGGTTGACTTTATTTACGTGATCTCGTCTAACACGTGGTTCCTCCTTCCCCAGGTGCCTCGGCCACTGTCCATGAAGAAGGAGGGCATCCAGACGCGGAACCGCAAGCTCAGTTCCAAGTCGAAGAAGAAGAAGGGCATGCTGGGCTTCCCCGACATGCTGAAGCCCCTGGACAAGGGCGGCTTCGGCGGCTTCGGCACCGGAGGCTCCGGCTTCGGCTCCATGTCCCACTACATGTACGGCGGCCAGATGCACGGCTCCTCCATGGCGGGCGGCTTCATGTCGGCGCCGCCCATGCACGGGATGTCCGCCATGTCGGGCGTGGGGCTCGGCCTCTCCTCCACCTCCCAGATCCAGATCCCCTCCGCGTCCAGCTTAGGCCTGTCGTCGTCTAACAGCATAGTGGGCGCGATGGCCTAGGGACACGCCTCCGCCGACGGCCGCAGCAGTTTGCTAGCCAGTCTCAGCCGCGAGGGCGCCGCATCCTTCACCTCCGCCCCCCAGTCCATGGAGCTGGCGGATCCTCAGCCCTCGTTTAGCGGCGCCCACCTGTACCCCTCTGAGAGCGCCGTCTCCAGTGGGAACAGCAGTGGAAGAGGCGGGCTCGGGCAAGCAGGGTGTGGGGACGGGGTCGGCAGCGGTGGGTTCCTGGGCTCGATGCCCCCCCACCTGGCCTCCTCGTCCGCCTCCTCCTCCGCCACCTGATGCGGTGCTCGCAGTCGTCGTGCGGACCAACAGCACAGCCCAACCGGCGTCCATGTCTTTCAGGTGCTAGTGATAGGCAGTGTGTCCAGGGTGTGCGCCCGCGCCGCCACACTCCAATGCTCCAGCGTACTCTTCACCTCATTCCACTGACACTGTGATTTTCATAACCTTCCTGAGGTCACTATTTATTTGAGGGTCGCGGGAGACAGAGCTGGTCTCTAGGGGACTGCAGGACCAAGTCTTCCCTGGCGCCGCCTCACACACACACACACACACGCACACCCACACACACACGCACACACAAACACACACATACACACACAGTGGAGACCATACGCGAGGAACCCAGATCCTCCATGCCATTCTTCAGGACTCTCGAGCCGTGTGGTATATATATGTACATATATACTTAACCGAACTTTTCGTTCTCCCGAGCAGTATGGACTCGAACCCAGTGTTAAGTTGAGTCCGCCCTTCTCATTCGAGCCCTGCGGCAGCGTGCGGGTATTACAGCCCTCTTGTTTTACCTTTACTTTGCGCAGTGGGCGGCGAGGGCGGTCTCTCAAGTCCTCTCTTAGAAACTTCAAATTAACCCCTGGCTTTTAAAGTCGGTTTCTGATATTAGTAGCATCTACTAAACAGTGAATAACGTATAAAAAAATTCTTGAGCCAACGTAAAAAAAAATGTTCAGAATGACTCGTGGCCGGGACGAGGTCATGAGGTTTGTTTTTTTGTTTGTTTGTTTGTTTGTCAGATGGCGCACGTGGCGTGTACAGTACGAATGGCGAGTTGTAGATAAGTGACTGAATGTAAATTTGTTTATCTCTATAATTACTAGTCGGCTATTTTTATTATAACGTGTTTCCCTATTGGATTACCCTGGCCAAAACGTTGAGAAATGTGATGCATATATTTAATATAAAGAAAAAAAATTTGCTTGTGATTAATATATATATATATACATGTA
>BOPN01001050.1:258389-260889 GCA_017312705.2 Penaeus japonicus
GATATGTTTTACTAATCTATTTATGTACAATAGCAAAAAAATACTCTGCATGCACATGAAGTGAGAATAATGGAGTCAGACTTAACTAACAGCAGAGATGATGTGAACAAATGCCATCTGTTGACTCCTGGTTACCTGGCCTTGTCATTGAGCTAATCCCGAGTTGGATTAATTTATAGTCAGTGATTTGTTTCTTTGTAATGATTTGCTTTATTTTCTTGGCTGTTTCTTTGGGTTATTTATCATATTTTCCTTCTTTTTATTTATTTTCTTATTTTCTTTCTCTCCTTTTTGACTCTTAGACTTAGAATTCCTTTATTTGTATGTAGCAATAGCCAAGGCATTTAAAAACATTCTTAAAATACAAGGATTTCCTTACTGAAGCGTATCACAAAGTTATATATAAAAATACAAACGTAGCTGGATGACGAATTAGCGATGAAAATAAATGAATAAGAAATGAGGATAACCAAAAATAACATGAACGAATAAGTAATGCTTAATCATGGTTATTATTCTCGCCTTCCTTTTCTCTTTCTTACTTTCTCGTGTCTATGTCGTGATAGTAGAGGAATGATATGTCATTATCATTTTGATTATTTCTATTGTCATCTTTATTGTCATTATCATCATTATTATTGTTGTTGTTGTCATTACTATTATCACTGAATATATCAGGCTGGTGTTTCTGCCGTCCTTTCTGCACATAGGAGCGGATTCTAGTGCTCCTCCTTTTCAATATTTCAATGCTCGTCCTATCAGTCGGACTATCCCCAGCAACACTGAATTTTGCAACAATTCTGACTTCATCTCCATTTTTCCCCATCCAAGATTGCAAGACTTTTGTTATAAGAATTATCACCATATGTTTCGTCCTTCATATTCTCAGAATTTCATATTTGAAAAGCTCGTACATTGCTATATCACCAGGCATTGCAACATCGATCAACCATTCCTTTATCTCCCTTCTTTCAACCAAAATGACATCCGGTCTGCTTACTTGTTGACTGTCTGTGCTCATCGCATTGGTATAGAAAGTCTCACATAACATCACTTCATTCTTAATAACAGTATCAGGCTTGTGACCGTAAAGTCTTACATAACATCATTTCATTCTTAATAATAGGATCAGGCTTGTGTGTGACCGTACCAGTCCTGGCTTATTATGCTTCTTGATCAGTGCAGCATACGTGCAATGTTATCGTGTTTTTTTGTTTTTGTTTTTTTCTTTTTTTTTCACTCCTTTTGAACCATCACAGTGAACTCACTAATTATGTGATTTGCGGTCTCTCCTGGTGCTTCAACTGTACCAATATATTATCATTACTATTATCATTATCATTATTGTTATTATCATTATTATCATTATTATCATTATTATTAGTATTATTATCAACGTTATTGTTATCATCATTATTTTCATTTTCGTTGTTTATTGTTATTAACATCACTGTCGTCATTATTGCTATTATCATTATTATTACTATCGTTATTATCATTATTATAATATTATCATTGTCATTTGCATTATCATCATCATTGTTATTATCACCATCTTTGTCATTATCGTTATCCTTCTTATTATCATTAATATATTTTCATTATCATTATTATCATCATCATTATTCTTATCATCATTAGTATTGTTATTACTATTACTAATATCA
This sequence comes from Penaeus japonicus, assembly GCA_017312705.2. Lineage (NCBI taxonomy): Eukaryota > Metazoa > Arthropoda > Malacostraca > Decapoda > Penaeidae > Penaeus > Penaeus japonicus. The sequence continues at coordinate 260,057 of BOPN01001050.1, forward strand.
ATACTACTATCATCACATCATCACAATCATTATTGCTATCATTTGTATTATAATCATAATCCTATTACTTTTATCATTATCATTAAATTAACATTTTTATTACCATTATTGTTATCACTATATTTTTTACGTTATTTTGTTTAATCATCATTATTCTTATTATTGCTGTATCGTTATCTTTACCAACACCATTGTTATCATCATCTTTTTTGTTATCATCATCATGGTCAACATCACCATTATCATAATTATTGATTAATATTGCTGTTCTTATCATTATCATTATCACTATCAGTATGATAGTGATCCTTAGTAGTAACTTTTTTATCATCAATCTTCAGTTCCAGTTATGATTATCATTATCACTATCTTCTAATCATCATTATTATTCTCACCATTACTAGGAGTAGCAGTAGTCTCACTATTAGTTCTATCATCATCACTATTATTATCATAACTGTTATCATCACTATCACCGCCATTATCATTATTAAAATCATAATCATTATATTTTTCAACATTATAATCATTATATTTATCATTATCACGGTAATGATCATTATCATGATTATCATCATTATTACTAGTCCTATTATTATCATTATCGCTATCATCAAAATGAATGTTATAATTAGTGTTATCATTCTTATTATGATACCTTAATCATTATCATAATTATCATTGTCATTATCATGATCATATTCCTTTCTGTTATCATCGTCTTGTCATTATTTCTATCATTATTGTTATCATTAGTAGTATTAGTGATAGCATTGCTATTAGCTGTCATTATTATTATTATTATTGGTATCATTTTCATTATTATCATAATC
>BOPN01001050.1:275889-283951 GCA_017312705.2 Penaeus japonicus
CATCAACATTATCATTATCATATTCATTATTATCATCATCATCACTATAATATTCATTATTATCATTATTATCATCATCAATATCACTATCATATTCATCATTATCTTTATTATCATCATTCTTATCACTATCATTATTATCATCATCATTATTCATATTGCCATCGTCCTCATCATGATTATCATTATCATTATAATCCTTATTATCATCATAATTATCAATATCAATATAACTATTATCATTATGGCCATCAACATTAACAATGCTATTTCTTGTTCTTTTTTTGGTTATTGTTTTCTCATGTTTATCATCATTGTTGTTGTTATCATTTTAAGTACCACATCATTATTATTATCATTATTGTTGATATTATTATCATAATTGTTATAATTATTATTATTATTACTATCATTATCATCACCATTGTTGTTATCCCTATTGTCATTATCATTGATATTATCATAACAATCATAGAATTATCACTATCATTTCTATCATCATCATTAGTGTTATTATCATAATATCATTATCATCATTACTATCATCATGATCGTTATTACCATAATAGTCATTATCATCAATACTATCATTATCATCATCATTATTGGTGGCCGTAGTGTATCATCGTATTATCGGTATCATTATCCTCCTAACTAATATCATCACCATCATTGTTATCACTAGCATCATTATCATCACCTTCATCATTTTATAGTTATGGTTGTTATTATTAGAATTAGTAGGTGTTGTACCATTTGTGTCATTATAGTTATTATTGTCATTCTCACTATCAGTTCTTTAACATTATCATTATTCTTGTTGCAGAAAAAAAAACACTAATAGATTAATTGTCTAAAAAAACACTAAATAGATTTATTGTCTCATTTTCAATAAATATATGTTTTTGTATAGTGTTTATTTTTCTGCCATATTATCAACACGGTAAAGTGTTTTTGCCTTTTTTTTCTTAATATTATCATTATCATTGATATTATCTGTTATTGCAATAACATTCAAAAGAGATATCATTATTGCAGGTCATTTGGCTACGTCACTCATACCCTCACATTAATGGTCATTAAGGTGTTATTATGCGTATCGGCGTGTTTTCTCTCTCTCTCTCTCTCTCTCTCCCTCTCCCTCTCCCTCTCCCTCTCCCTCCCTCCCTCCCTCTCTCTCTCTCTCTCTCTCTCTCTCTCTCTCTCTCTCTCTCTCTCTCTCTCTCTCTCTCTTCTTCTTCTTCTTCTTCTTCTTCTTCTTCTCTTCTTCTTCTTTCTTTCTTTTTTTTTCTTTTTTTTTGTTGAACATTTCCTTTGGTATTTTCCTCATGGTCTCGTTGTTGTTGTTGGTTATTTTTGTTGCTGTTGTTGTTGTTGTTTTGTTTATTGTGGGGATTACTTTTTCTTCATTGGTTCTATATTTTTTGTTTTATTATGTTATTACCCTTTTTGAGTAGGGTTAGCCTAGTTATGTATGATGTTTCTTTTTCTTTCTTTCTTTTTTCTTTTTTTTTAGATTACCTTTGTTCAATATGTTCAGGATAAAAAAGGTTCTCGAACACAATAGTTGTTAATACTGACATTGGTAACATCTGTATCTAACAGGCAATATCTTTATCGTGATTGCACTGATTCAATAAAGCATATAATTTCCCTGCGATTCTATCCTTCTCTTTATTTTTTGTTGAATCTTGTCATATCACTTGCCAAGTTATCTTTGTTGCTTCTATGTTTCGGACAAGTTTCCAAGACGTACGTTTTAAAGTTATCGTTCCTCCTACTTAGTTTTTTATTGTTCCTTCTACTTAGTTCCTCAAACTTAGTTCCTTATTGTTCCTCCTACTTAGTTCTGCCACGTGAAGCTATTGTTGTTTCAATTGGCGTTGTTTTATCTCGTTAATTTTATCAATAGGAAAATGTTGCTCTGAGAATCGTTTATATTTACTCTTGATATGTTATTTCTCTTCCATTTTCTTTCCCTACTTCTTCCTGTTCTTCTTTTTCTTCGTCTTTTTCTTCTTCGTCTATCCTTCTTAATTTTCTTTTCCTCCCCCCCCCCTCCTTCTTCTTCCTTTCTTCTTTATTTACGTCTTTTCCTCTTCCTCCATCTTCTTTCTTTCGTTATCCGTCTTATTTTTCCTCTTCCTCCTCCCCTCTTTCTTCTTTTTTTTCTTATTCTCTAAATCTACTCCTTTATGTATGTTTTTTTCCGTCGTCTTCTTTTCACTATGTATCTTCTTTTTTTCTTTATTTCCTAATCACCTTATGCTGGTACGGTATATGAGAGAGAGGGGACAGAGAGAGAGAGAGAGAGAGAGAGAGAGAGAGAGAGAGAGAGAGAGAGAGAGAGAGAGAGAGAGAGAGAGAGAGAGAGAGAGAGAGAGAGAGAGAGAGAGAGAGAGAGTTACAGACAGAGACAGAGAATGAGAAACAGAGACAGACAGATAGACAGACAGACAGACAGTCAAAGAGAGTGAAAGAGAGAGAGACAGACAGACAGACAGACAGACAAAGAGAGTGAAAGAAAGAGAAAGAAAGAGAGAGACTGAGAGAGAGAGGGAGCGAAAAAGAGAAGAAAACAAGCAACAAGGAGAGGATATCCAAAGGAATTAGAATAAATGGCTTTTCAGGATTAGCGAAGCGAAAGTGAAAGCTTGTCTCGAGATGAAGCCGGAGATAAAAGCCTGATGGAGATGAGGTGATGAATCTTGCGTTGTAGCAAAAAAAAAGAGTGATGCTGTGGTGACGCGGTGTAGTATTGGTGTAGAGTGTAAGAGGTTCGGCTCGCGGGCATAAATACTGTAGATTGATAAGGAAAGAATGGAGTAAAATAAGGAGGTAGATATGGTTAGGTAAACAAACACATCAACAAGATCGTAAATAGATAAAGATTAGGAAGGATGAATAGGTAATACAGTTAGTTAATAGGGAGAGAGGATGCTCTGCCCGGTGTGCCATCCCTTCGGTTGACATTCCGGAGCGCTTCAACATGAGATTGCAACCGCAGATCGCGAGACAAACCAGACAGTCAAATGGCATCGTCTTGCTAATTGTTACATCGATAATTATCCATTAATCAGATGTGAAATAATCTGCTTTTATGAGATTGCGAGTATCTCAAGGAAGATCGCTAGGGAAAAAAAAGAAGAAGAAAAAAAGAAACTTTTTTAGTCTCATGCGAAACCTCGCAGTAAAGCACAACCCCGATGAAACACCTGCACTCTGCCCTTAAGCGAACCTCCCTGATCCTTCCCGCGATAGAGATCTCGATCATACACTCTCCTCTCCCGATATACTGATATATGTCTCATAAAAGGCGGATATTTACAGTCCTTTTGAAGTCGGGAAGTCGATTTAGTGGGGTCTAGCCGGCCTGCCCTGCGAGAGCTTAGTCCGTCGCCAGCACGTCACATGCCGGGCGTTGCAGGCGTGTCACGATTGGTCAATCTCACTCTCATCTTTGATTGGCTCGTCGATACGGCAGTCATTGTTTCATCAGCCAATGGCATCGCTCTTATCTGATGGCTAGCAGCGGCGCCAATGTTTCAGGAGGTAAGGAGGCTTTCTCGGTTGTTTTGGGCGCGTATTTTCAGATTGAAATGAATGTTTTATAGTGGCGAGAGATACATATGGCGGAAACTATTCGATAAAACAAAAAAATGAAATTATAGTTATAGATGAACGTACAAAATAGCAAAAAGAAAAGAGCGAGGGAATTTTAGCCGGGCAACGCTGCTGCCAGCTCAGCCTCGGAGCTCCAACCAAGCACCGGTAAGTTAGCCAAGTCTTGACACCTTCACCGTAAACATCCATCATCTGACCGTCATTACGGCCATTTTGTGTCTCATTAACAGCTGCATCGCCCTCGTCAATGTAAATAGCAGGTGCGGTCCCCAGGTAGGCGCTCGTTGTTGCCATTAGCGGGGTCCGAGAGAGCGGCCTCTGATGTGCCGCGAGCGAAGACATGTTTCCTCAGGAGACGAGCCGCAAGTTGGCGAACAGAGTGCCACATCCCGCGGTGCCTTCACGCCCTTGTTCGGCGCCGCTACGATGTATGCATGGCTTGCTCGTGGCACTGGGTGAGCACGCCGGGTCATCTCTGACTGATAATTATGAATGTATTAGAGCGCTCTTCACCTGATAGGTAATTGTATGTTCTTTGACGGGCTCATGTATGTGTGTGTGTTTATGTGAGTATATTTCTGTTTAGTTGTTTATGTATTTATTCTGTAGATAAAAAAACAGAGATCCGTGGATAGAAAGTCGATGCCTTTCCTCATATTAAAAAAAAAGATATCCACAACACATTATCGCAGCGACCCTAAGCTTCTCTGCCGTGCATAGCTCAATCATCGGCTATTTTATCAACTCTATCAACAACAACTCAGGACACAAATGAATGGAGAGTGAATCGAGAGAGAGAGAAAAGATGATCCTTAGAGAGCAGCCTCGACATCAAACACCCTCACATAAGTGCATGATTTAGTGTCCGAAATAGTTTCGTAAGAGAGAGATTCTTCCCTCATACCCGAAGAAACAATCGGGAGGATGAGAGTAAGAATGCCAAGGCACTGATCAGGGGGGGAGGAGGAGGAGGAGGAGGAGGAGGAGGAGGAGGAGGAGGAGGGGGAGGAGGAGGAGGAGGGGGAGGGGGGAGGATAGACGGGGGGGGGGAGGGAGGCGAGGGCTGGGGACGGGATGGGAGAGGAGGGGAGGGAGGGAGAAAGCTGAGAAGGAAGGGAGAGGTGGAGGAAGAGAGCTAAGATGGAAAGAGGGAAAGTTGAGAAGTGAAGGGAGGGAGCTGAGAGAGAAGGAAGGAAGATGAGAGGTGAAGGGAGGGAGCTGAGAAAGAAGGGAGATGAGAGGTGAAGGGAGGGAGCTGAGAAAGAAGGGAGATGAGAGGTAAAGGGAGAGAGCTGAGACGAAAGGGAGAAAGCTGAGAAGTGAAGGGAGGGAGCTGAGAAAGAAGGGAGATGAGAGGTGAAGGGGGGGGGGAGCTAAGATGGAAAGAGGGAAAACTGAGAAGTGAAGGGAGGGAGTTGAGAGAAAAGGGAGATGAGAGGTGAAGGGAGAGGGGGAGAAGAAGCAAGACGAGGAAAGAGCCGGGAAGAGAGTGGCGAGAAGAAAAACAAAAACAAATCGACAGGAAATGACGGAGAGAGAGAGAGCCGAGGAGAGGGGACAAAGAGAGAGAGAAAAAAAAAGAGGGAATAAGAGGAAAAAGAGCCAAAGAAGAGAGATGCCAGTAAGTAGATAAAAAAAGTTGAGATACAAAATCAATAGGACACGAGGCCTTTGATCTGTCTATCTCTCTATAACACTTATGCATCTCCTGTTATCACTATTGACAATACTGATTATCAACAATCACAATAGGTCAACAATCGCACCACTGATTCTACCACGCTTGCATCGTCATTACAATCATTATGTTTTGATTCAGAGACTTATCGTGAAAGGATGATTTACCTTGCAATATTTGTGGCTTTATCTGACATTTCATCTAGTAAGCACTGCCTTTATTTAATCTATTCATTGTCGGTTATATGATTATCATTATCATTGTAGTTATTATGATCATTGTTACCATTAAGGATATTATTGTTTTTTGCTGATTTTGTTGTTGTTATTAACCATTCTGTAATTGTTATCATTATTTTCAGTATCATCTTCATCGTCATTAGCATTGTTATTGTTGTTGTTGTTAGTACTATTAGTAGTAGAAGTAGTGTTGTTATTGTTATTATCATTAGGATTATTATTATTATAATCATTATTATTATCATTATTATTGTTATCTTTTCTTCTCGAATTATTACTATCAGTATCATTATCATCATTATTATTATTATTATCATATTTTGATTATCATTGTTATCATTATCAACATTATGATCATCATCACAGTATTATTATTATGATTATCATCATTATTATTATTATCATTGTGATTGTCCTTATTATCATCATTATTGTCATTATCATCATCAGCATTATCATTAGCATTATCTATCATCATAATTATTGCTATAGTATTAGTAGTAGTGTTTTTATCCTGTTGTGATAGTATTCATAGTAACATCACCAACGCTGATCATTAAATCAATAACAGAAATGATGAATTATGAAATGAAAACATCGCAGAATTTATCTCATGTGACACTATATTGAATCTAAGCAGATAATACGCGTGTCAGAAAATCGTTCGTGGAAGTGTTAGTGCAGTGGGTCATATTGGCTATATTTATAAGCAAGTGTCCGTGCGGTCTGTGTGTGTGTGAGAGAAAGAGAGAGGAGGGGGAAAGAGAGAGCGGGGGGGGAGAGAGAGAGAGAGAAAGAGAGAGGGGGGGAAGAGAGAGAGAGAGAGAGAGGGGGGGGGAAGAGAGAGAGGGGGGGGAAGAGAGAGAGAGAAAAAAAGGAGAGAGAGAGAGAGAGAGAGAGAACAGAGACAGAGACAGAGAAAAAAAAGGAGAGAGAGAGAGAGAAAGTGAGAGAGATAGAGAGCGAAAGCAGAAAGCGACTGATACATTACTGCCTCAATTATATGGAAGAAAATGCATTTAAACAAATTAGTAGAGATAACTCATCGAATCTTATATAAACAAATAGGCAAGTCCCCCCAGTGCATCTATGGTTACCGCCCATCTTCTTCACTTCTTTATCAAGTATATATACAATATCCTAACAAAAGGAGATATTCCTTCAGAATTGTAGGAATCAGATCTTTCGCCATCCGCCGGACTCCGAAGAAGGATCATGACAGCCAGCCTCGGATTCATGACAGGAAGGTTCATGACTGCCAGCCTCTGATTCATGACAGGAAGGTTCGTGACAGCCAGCCTCGGATTCATGACAGGAAGGTTCATGACAGCCAGCCTCGGATTCATGACAGGAAGGTTCATGACAGCCAGCCTCGGTTTCATGACTGGAAGGTTCATGACAGCCAGCCTCGGATTCATGACAGGAAGGTTCATGACAGCCAGCCTCGGATTCATGACAGGGAGGTTCATGACAGCCAGCCTCGGATTCATGACAGGAAGGTTCATGACAGCCAGCCTCGGTTTCATGACAGGAAGGTTCATGACAGCCAGCCTCGGATATTAGTCCTGTTGCTTAGTTTTCTTCCCTTTCCGAACAGTGAGCGACGAGACGCGACAGAGAGCTAAGGTAATTGGGACATAAATTAGCATAGTTCCCAAGGTTAGTGAGTGATTTTTATTTTTAGTTATTCGGTAATTTTAGTGAAGTGACACTAGTTTTTAAAAATCATAAGAAATCGAATATTTGCTTTGTGGTTGATTATGACTTTGTTGTGTGGATCTTTGATATTCAGTTGCAGTTTGATTATTTATATTCTAGTATAGTGAGTAGAGTGAATTTATTGCAATTATCTATATCTACTTAGTCCGGACATGTGTATTATTCTGCGACAATTCTTCGCTGGATATTGATAAAGTAATTTGATTTTGTGAAGAAAAAAACAAACATTTAATCCCGCTGATTATCTTTCATAGAATTATTATTATTCTTTATTTTGTATGAACTTAAGACTGGAAGTTAACCTACATTTTTTAAGCTGTCTAGTGTATTGAAGAGTAACTGAACTTTTCGCCATATAATCAAAGCAGTTTAATTTATGTATGTAAGAGTGTGTGTGTGTGTGTATGTGTGTGTGTGTTAGTGTGTGTGTGTTAATGTGTGTGTGTGTTAGTGTGTGTGTGTGTGTGTCTGTTAGTGTGTGTGTGTGTGTGTGTGTGTTAGTGTGTGTGTGTGTGTGTGTGTGAGAACATTTGATGTATATATATGAAATATAACTTTTTTATCCATACCTATTCAATTTTTATGTGTGTATGATACTTCGCACATGCATCTCTGTATGCACAGTGCATGACATCAAAGTCGAAGGCTCCGGAGGGCATCCCTCTCCTCCCGCCCCCCCGCCCCCTTCTCCCCCCCTCCCCGCCCCCGCCCCCCACCCGAGCTGCCCGGCGGCTCCGTGACCAAGCCGACAGAAAGCACATCGTCCAAGAATGCAGCCAAATTCCACGATTTCCTCTATCGC
>BOPN01001050.1:294635-297135 GCA_017312705.2 Penaeus japonicus
ATTATCATTATCATCATTCTCATCTCATCATTCTCATCAATATCATCTCCTCATCATTCTTATCATTATCGTCATTATTATCATCACCATTATCATCATCATTATCAACATTGTCATTATCCTTTATATTCCTTATGCCGCTTTAGTTATCAATATTATAATTATTGGTGCTATCAACGTCGCTTTTATCATCTTTATCATTATCATTATCATAATTGTCAATAATGTCATAACTATCATGATCATTATTATCATTACTATTATTCATATTATTCTCATCATTATTATCAATTTTGATATTTCTATAAAATCTAATATTATCAGTATCATAATCATTATCATCCTCATTTTCATGGTCATTATCGTCATGATCATTATTACAGATATCAACATCCTTTAGTCCCTCATCGCCATTATTGTTCCTCCTACTCACTGCTCTCCGGCGCACGAGGCCAAGCAAGCAGAGCAAGCAAGCAGTAGCCTCGCGCCGCCCTCGTTTGAAAGGAGGCTTGGCAGCTCGGATCCTGTGCCGCCAAATTATACGCAATGGATAAATCTTAATCCTAAATTATCCTGCACATCAGTCCCCTAATCACCGGTAGGTAATTAGAGGAAAGGGCCATAAATATACTAATTCATTAACATTTTAATACCGGAACGTAGTCCAACCGATGGTATTTTTATCCAAGATAAGTTCACTTAAAGCAGACCCTCAGCTTTGGTTTCTCTTCACGCTTGGGCCCACTTCATGCCTCCGCTGCGCCCATGAGCAATTTCATCACACGTACGACCTCTAAAGCTATAGTTACCAAACAATTCATCACACATACGACCTCTAAAGCTATAGTTACCAGACAAATCATCACACGTACGACCTCTAAAGCTATAGTTACCAAACAATTCATCACACATACGACCTCTAAAGCTATAGTTACCAGACAAATCATCACACGTACGACCTCTAAAGCTATAGTTACCAAACAATTCATCACATATACGACCTCTAAAGCTATAGTTACCAAACAATTCATCATAAGTACGACCTCTACAGCTATAGTTACCAGACAATTCATCACACGGACGACCTCTAAAGCTATAGTTACCAAACAATTCATCACATATACGACCTCTAAAGCTATAGTTACCAAACAATTCATCACAAGTACGACCTCTAAAGCTATAGTTACCAAACAATTCATCACATATACGACCTCTAAAGCTATAGTTACCAAACAATTCATCACATATACGACCTCTAAAGCTATAGTTACCAAACAATTCATCACAAGTACGACCTCTACAGCTATAGTTACCAGACAATTCATCACACGTACCATTTCTAAAGCTATAACTACCAATCGTTACGTTCATAATGTTTTCCAGTGGGGAAAATTATATGCCAAAGTTACCTCTTAAGTTATTTACCGGACTGGCGGCATGCCAACACTCTCCGAGGAGACAGATGTTATATATTTGATTGGTGAACACAGGTGGCGTGATGTTCTGCGACAGGTGGCGTGCGGGCTCCTTGGAGTGGCAGAGGAGATGGCAGCTGGAGTGGCCGCAATCTTCTGATTACACGAGAGGAGATATGACACTCGGAGGCGGTTGAATGGTCGCTGTCACCGGCTGCGGAACAGCTGGCGCGGCGCCGAGTGTTCGCGCCGACCGCTAATGGTCGTCAACACATGTACACCCACAAACTTTCCCAAATTGGCCGGGGAACTAAACTCGTTGAAGATGGTTTTGCTCGCCGCAACGGGAAACAATTACAACTCAAGAAACGAAAAGGAAGAGAAAGATATATGGAATGCGGAAGCTGTCGCTGTCCAGTCGTGTGTTCCATTTAGCAGATGAATTATTTCCTCCTGGCTGAGGTTTGGCTTTGTCCGGTGACAGAATGTGTTCTGGCGTTGCACACACACATACGCACACACACACACACATGTATACACAAACACACACATATGTGTACACACACACACACACACGCACACACACATAACACACACACACATAACACACACACACACAAAACACACACACGCATAACACACACACACAAAACACACACACACACACACACACACATATAAGCACATACGCGCCACACAGTGAAATATAAGGTAAAAAAAGAAAAAAAACTCGATACTCGTAACATATATACAAGGCTGGCCATGCCAAAGATATCCTTATAATGAACATTCGACTGGGCATGATCGTGAAAGCAAGCCTTGGATGAAGGGAATACAGCCTATTAGTGTCATTTACATATTATTAAGCTAATATGAAAGAGAGAAAGAGAGAAAGAGAGAGAGAGAGAGAGAGAGAGAGAGAGAGAGAGAGAGAGAGAGAGAGAGAGAGAGAGAGAGAGAGAGAGAGAGACTGAAAACAAAGAAAGGTGGAGACGGAAAAGGAGAAATGTCATGGCAACGAAGAAAGAGGATCCACACAGCAAAGAAAATGTCATAAGATCCAAGCTTCCTCTGCATCCGAAAGA
>BOPN01001050.1:314096-319096 GCA_017312705.2 Penaeus japonicus
GAATTATTTACAGAAAAGAGAAGGGCAGAAAGGGAAGAAAGAAGGAAGGAATCACGTCCAAATCTAGCGCAATTCTCGGTAACTACTCACTTTATAGTCTAAGTGGACATCTAGAGAATTGGGTTCTCTTGCAACTGACTTTGACAGAGGATTTCCGACGGGAATGTTAGTCTGCAGCGCCCCCCCCCCCTCCCCGCCTCAGCATCTGACTTATCTCGCTTTAATCTCACTTGTCAGTCATTTCTGGCGTCGCGCACTTGCGAAGGTCAGGCACTTGCAGCTTCTTACTTCTTGAATGCATGTGCTTATTTCTTTGTTCCCGTTTTGGCCTGCATGGCTGAAGACATGTGGTAGGTCGCGTTCATTCCGTCTTCTCTATAGGGAAATCATGATATGTAATAACAAAGAGAAGAAATGCGTGAAAAGTAAATATGCAACGCTTTCATATTTTTTTTTTCTTTATTGTTGCTAGTGTTTTTTTTCGAACATTCCTTTTCACTTGAATTTTGATGTAATGTTATGCTGGATTTTCACAAATAGCTCAAAATGAGAACATATTTTTCCACTTATATACTTTGGTTTCTATTTCAGTTTTCATCTCTACCTCATCTATAAAACAAATTCTAGAAAAGAAATCCTTCATGATTCAACATTTAATTTATATATATTTTTTCTCGTAGTTCTATTTTTAATTACTTGGAAAACTAGTCCACTTAAGTGCATCCATTAACCTAACCAAGTGCTGGGAAGAGAGGGAGGAATTTGCCAAAATTCAATTTCGCTAAAACGCGGTTTATTATTACATCCATATATCATATTTCTTTCGCAATTAACTCCGTTCTCTCTTCTGGGAGAACCTTTGCTTCACAAAACCCACAAATTGCTCTGGCCTCCGTGTTTCACTTTAAACAAGGTACTTCCTATTCTAACCAATTTCAAAAGTAATTACCTCGATTTTGCTACTGGCAGGACCTGCTCTGCTCAGTGATATCGCCATCACTGTATGAGGTGCACACACACCGAAATCTGTTCATGTAAGAAAGAGTTATATAACTGTGCTCTGTGTGCTTTCCAATTAATCAAATCATATTGAAGAACTCACACAGGTAACTGGTCAAAATACAACAAAACAGCAGCTTTTAACTTTTAACCCTGCGTTACTTACATAAACATATTCAGTGGTTAAGATGATTTAAACCCATCTTGGGGTATCCAACTGCGTATATTATACGTATTTTACGGGACTATAACACAAGGCATATTTTCGTGTGCTTTTACAATCCACACGCCTTCCGGATATTTTCCTCAAATGCGTGCAGATAAGTGCTTAAACACGAAAATATCTCGAGAACCATTCAATCTGTACTTCCTACAAGTCAGATGGAGATCTTTGGTTAGAATGTTACGAAAAAATACTTGATTATTATTTTTTTAAATAAAATATGATTCGTAACAAACAAGTCCAAGCATGAAGAGCTTTTTTAAATCGTTTCAAATTTATATTGATGGACAATAACACGGACTCTCTTTGCCTCATTGTTTACATTAGGGGGTCCAAGGTTCTACTCAGGAACCTTCACCCTGTTGGGGAGGCCCAAGCGCTCCATCTGGGGACAAGGAGAGCCCCGCAGCGTAACCCGAATCCTACTCAATATTTCGCGGGCAATAACGATATAGAGCCTCTGTTCACCTTCGACATTTTTGAGATTGTCTTGTTATGAAAAAGCTTCTGAAGCCACCCTAAATACGCCTCCAAGGGTTTTGCAAGCAACTTTCCTGTTGTTTACAGAGTGTAGATTGTCGAATGTACACGAGAATTCGTGTAGATAACCCATTTAGTCTCCTTCCCATGGCATGAGTTAAAGGGGCGTGTACCAAAATGGTCTTTGCAAAATCCGCATATTTGCAAGTCCAACCCGTCAGATGGCGAGAAAATTCATCACATCCGTTTATTATACTGAGTCGAAAGCCGATCTGATTGCCCGCCGACCCATGCGGTGCTTCCAAGCCCACGGCTCAAACTTCATGCGTTCAGCTCGAAGAAAAACATTTTATAGAGGCCCATAAAGCACTTCGATAAGATGAGGCGATGTAAGGATAAACGTTCATGGCCGTGTTTGTATGTACATGGGATGTGTGTGCTTGGAGAAGTTGAAGTTTGTGTGGCGGCAAAACTGTGTTAGTAAAAGTGAGGTTATGCATATTGGTATAAGTTCTAATGTTGATTAAGGAATATACTATGGGCTGCAATGACACACACACACACACACACACACACACACACACACACACACACACACACACACACACACACACACACACACACACACAGAAAGAAAAAGAGAGAGAGAGAGAGAGAGAGAGAGAGAGAGAGAGAGAGAGAGAGAGAGAGAGAGAGAGAGAGAGAGAGAGAGAGAGAGAGAGAGAGAGAAAGCTTGAGTTTTTAGAATCTGTGGTATGACTTTCAACATGTGTTGCACACAGGACGAGAACGCCTTAAGAGGTAAACTCTTTGAAAAACATTTTGTTGGCAGAAGTTTATCTAGTGTTCATAAAGATTATTCATTTTTCGCGAATCATTTTTCTTATATGTGTAGTTACTTACTATATGATAGTGCTGTTTTCCTAGACTTAAGCAGTATAGCTAAACACGATTTCTAAATTATTATTTTAGAAACCTCACTTTTGCACTTATAACAGTCTCCTGCATAGGAGAGTCCTCGACCGCATTGTCGGTTAAGCAAGGATCTCGAGGTATATTAAGTTCTATTCAAACTTCTCGAACTTTGTCGAGAAGGATCAAATTCCTTTAGCTTCCCGCACCGAAGTTCCGCGCCGAACTTTACATCAAACCAATGTTTGAATTCCATTACTTATGGGTAACTTACTGTGACCAGTATATGATGATGTTGCCTATCATACTGTCAGTAGGCAATCGTAGTGGCAACGACTATATTGAATCATATGCTACAATATTATTTTTCTTATCAAGCGCAATGCAGTTAAGGGTGTTCTTGATACTCCTTCCGTTGTCTCCAGTAACCCTTGCAATGGACGTCCGAAATCTGACATCAGCGAAACTGGCAGGTTCCTCTACAAAGGAACAAGTCAGCATGAACGCATTGTTAGGTATGCTAGGGATTAATTCTTGATTTTTTCACGTGGGAGATGAGGGCCATAACTCGCATGCAAGATTAATATTAGAATCTCTTTTGATGAAGAATGCGCCAAATTTTAGTGCTGGCCAATAGGCCCTGGAAGCTCTGGAGTGGAATCTCATTTAGTAGGTAAATGCTTCCTCGGATTACTCGGGCTTGCCTCGCCTCCTGTGCCCTGATTCAGTTCTCGCTCCAAAGGCCTACTAAATATATTTCTCGGGATTTACTTCGACTATCCAAAAGGACTCGGAGCGTCACGATTTATCCCTATGCTTCTATTTTTATCCATTATAACAATAGCTGTTCTGTCAAGCTGCCTCTAATTTCACACCGTTTTAGATGAGCACATTTAGACAAACGCATTGACAGATAATAGATAGGAGACTGATGGATCTAGGCAGCTGACTGGCAGGTAAAGATACCTAGGTAGGTAATATCACCCGATAAAGATACAGATACAAAGAGTGAATTGTAAGCCAAGAAAAGAAAGACATAGGGAATGGCAAATAGTTATTATATAATATATATATATGTATATGTATATATATATATATATATATATATATATATATATATATTTATGTATATATATATAGATAGATAGATAGATGGATAATTAGACAGACAGAGAACTAGTTACATAAATATCCTTAGATTTATAGACACACACACACATATATTCACACTCACACACACACACACACACACACACACATTCACACTCACATTCACACACATACTCACACTCACACTCACACGGAAACGCACACTTTTACACATTTATCCTTGCCCGCGTGCCACTGTTGGTTTACTACTTCCAAAAGAAACCGGATTGTGTTCAAGAGAAATATTGGTTTATCATTAAGATCATTGGGTATAGATGTTGGAGGTGAGTGTTCGTGGAATCGTTTCTTTGGTGTATATGTGTACTTATGATTAAGGTGGATGGAATTATATACGTCTTGTGGACTTTTATACAATATGTATATTTGGAGCACACGTGACGTGACGAGAAATTACCCAGATACTTTATAAAACGGTCGTAAAATTATCTCATATTCTAACAGATGAATTCACGTCACACAAGGGATGACTGGGTCTGTCACACAAGAACTCATATCGGTGATTCAGCAAGGAAGAAATCCCCTGAACAGCCTTTATATCCGTGTCATACACCCGCAAACATACCGAGGGCCGTTGACAATTTCTCTTCACCTGCTTCAGTCCCAGTTTCCTGCGTCGCTGCGGTGGGTAAAATTGCGACACGACACCATTTGTTACCCGGAATGATTACAAACGTCGGCGAGGATATTTGTATCGCGCTATAAACTAAGATGGAGGTTCGGCCATCTTCGGAGCAGTCGCGGAAGACGGCCCAAGGCGGCGGGGACGAGGCTAAGATCTTGATAGATGGAGAAACAGATTTTCTTGCGTTACCTCCGTTCTCGGATAGCCTTTATTTATTTCCCTCTTGGCCGCCCGCTTATTTTGGCGACCGGGATGGGCGAGCGCACGGGGCGGGAAGCCACACCAAACAGATACCGGAAATTTTGGGCGCATCCTCTCTCTCTCCTGTTAACGCGAGTGCAATCACGGGGAGAAGACGAGGCAAGTGATCGCGGACGGCTCGCAGGGGAAGAAAATAATACAGAAAGCTGTGGGATCAGAGGGACACTGAAGACGGAGAGGACAACGGGGATCCTGGAGGAAAGAGGAAGAAACGTCCCGAGCTCCTGGAGTTGATGGTGGTTGTGTGGGGGGGGGGGGGGCGATTTGTCGCTAAAATACAAACAAATGATGATGCTTTGGAAAAATGGATACAAAGAACTCACAGGGAAGATT
>BOPN01001050.1:334096-336596 GCA_017312705.2 Penaeus japonicus
CTCGCTGCACACGCAATCCTGGAGTGGTCTTAAGGGTGATTGCGTCAGAGGGAAGGAAAAGCGGGGACCGATGGCAGCGAGGGGCGGGGAGGGGCAGAGGGCGAGGGGGGGGGGGGGGGGGGGGGGAGGGGGAGAAGGTTAGGCAAAAAGTGTGGATGAGAGTTTTTTTCAGCGAAACAAAGAGGGGAAGTGAAGGGAGCAAGAAAGAAAGGAAGATGAGAAGCCTGATAAATCATACAGAGAAGGGAGGAAGGGGAATGCTGTGTAAGTGGGATGGAAGGAGAGGAAGAATTATAGGTTACGGGAGAGCACGCAAGGGAAGAGACGGAGAACCCGCGCTTGGAAGAGGAATATATATATATATATATATATATATATATATATATATATATATATATATATATATATATATATATATATATATGTGTGTGTGTGTGTGTGTGTGTGTGTGTGTGTGTGTGTGTGTGTGTGTGTGTGTGTGTGTGTGTGTGTGTGTGTGTGTGTGTGTGTGTGTGTGTCTGTGTGTGTGCACGTGTACGTGTATGTGTGTTTGTATGTGTCTCTGTGTGTGCATGTTTGTGTATGTATATGTGTGAATGTGTTATGTATATATATATATATATATATATATATATATATATATATATATATATATATATATATATATATATATACATATAAACATACAGATATGTCTGTGTCTGAGTCAGCGTGCGCATGCGTGCGTATAGCTTATGTGTGTGTAATTGCCGTAGAATGCGTCTAGATGCTTGAGGCAGATGCAACATTGCAGCTCTCAGCGACGAAGCTCCTTCCCTCAGATGGGCTGCAACAAACACCGGCAAAAGCTCACCTTTTTTCCTTAAGCTTTCCTCTCTCCTCTGCGGCTCTTAGCACTGCGCCCTCGCTGCCGCCCTGCTCTTGGTTGTACCTTTCACCTCTTCTTCATTCGGATTTCAATATCACAACGTGATAACGCATTTTCATGTTATGACTGGGATTATACATGTCATAATTCCATTATTGTATTGTACCATTAAATCTTATTCCGAGTGTTGCTAGCAAAATAATCATTATGCCAAAGTTGCTGCTTGCTAACTCTTTTTCTGCAACACTCTCGAAACGTCTGCCTATTCTCCATGATCATTATTTTTATGCTGGATGTTTGCAAAAGTGTGTCTGGAATCCATTAGAGTTGTCGGAAAACTATAACAACTTTTTTCGGAAGTGAACTCGTAAGGAAGGAGAAAGTGTGAGCAGCGCCGAAGTGCTGATGAAGTGCGCCTCGGAGGGGCTGGAGTCCTCGGGAGGGGAGGCGCTGCACAGATGAAACTCTCAAGTGGCGGGCGAAAGGAGGCTCGGCTTTGTTGGGAGGATGCACGGCTGTTGGGGGGGGGGGAGACCCTCTAGTGGGGAGCGGGGGGGGGGGGCAGTTGGTTTAGGGGAGAATGTGGACTCATGTCGGTGGGAAGGAGGGAGGAGGAGACCCATCTGGGTGGGAGGGAGGGAGGAGGAGACCCATCTGGGTGGGAGGGAGGAGGAGACCCATCAGAGTGGGAGGGAGGGAGGACGGAACCCATATAAGTGGGAGGAAGGGAGGAGGGAACCCATTTGGGTGGGAGGCAGGGAGGAGGAGACCCATCTGAGTGGGAGGGAGGGAGGAGGAGACCCATCTGGGTGGGAGGGAAGAGGGACCCATCTGGGTGTCCATCTGGAGTGGGAGGAGGAGGAGGAGACCCATCTGGGTGGGAGGGAGGGAGGAGGAGACCCATCTACAAGCGAGTGGGAGGGAGGGAGGAGGAGACCCATCTGGGTGGGAGGGGAGGGAGGGAGGAGACCCATCTGGGTAGAGGAGGAGGAGGAGACCCATCTGGGTGGGAGGGAGGGAGGAGGAGACCCATCTGGGTGGGAGGGAGGGAGGAGGAGACCCATCTGGGTGGGAGGGAGGGAGGAGGAGACCCATCTGGGTGGGAGGGAGGGAGGAGGAGACCCATCTGGGTGGGAGGGAGGGAGGAGGAGACCCATCTGAGTGGGAGGGAGGAGTAGAGGAGACCCATCTGGGTGGGAGGAGGAGGAGGAGACCCATCTGGGTGGGAGGGAGGGAGGAGGAGACCCATCTGAGTGGGAGGGAGGGAGGAGGAGACCCATCTGGGTGGGAGGGAGGGAGGAGGAGACCCATCTGGGTGGGAGGGAGGAGGGGACCCATCTGGGTGTCCATCTGGGTGGGAGGGAGGGAGGAGGGGACCCATCTGGCGAAGGTGGGAGGGGGAGGGAGGAGGAGACCCATCTGGGTGGGAGGGAGGGAGGAGGAGACCCATCTGGGTGGGAGGGGAAGGGGACCGTCTGGGTGTCCATCTGGGTGGGAGGGAGGGAGGAGGAGACCCATCTGAGTGGGAGGGAGGGAGGAGGAGACCCATCTGAGTGGGAGGGAAGAGGGGACCCATCTGGGTGTCCATCTGGGTGGGAGGGAGGGAGGAGGAGACCCATCTGAGTGGGAGGG
>BOPN01001051.1:7500-42500 GCA_017312705.2 Penaeus japonicus
CCACTACAACAATAAAAGACAAACCATAAAAAATTATTTCCAAATCAAAAACATAAATTTCAACATATCAAACTTACTATCTGACAATGAAAAAATAATAAGTAAAGTAATCACTTTTCTAAAGGAGACAAAACTTTATGACCTTATATAGATTGATAAAATAAAATGGAATCATTGGCTTAATGACCTTGGCATGTGCCGCTGGTTGATAGCCAATAAATCCAACAAGTAAGTAAAGGGGCTCATATAACCCCTGCGACTAATTGCACCATTATCCTTCACCTGCACAGGTAAAACTTCCTTAATGGTAAGTATTATTTCGTTTCCTTTGAGAAGTTCTGTTTATCTATCTGTATATTCGTGCATTCTAGAAAATCTTGAAGTATTTTCCAAATGCATGTGCTAAATATTTACCTTTTGTTCATGGGTATGAATTTCATAGCTATAGCAGGATCTTGATTATGAAGATTATCATAATTAACGAAAATTATCTCTAAGTAATGCACATTTGATTGACATTATTATTGAAATAATTTTCCAAAAGAACAAAAACAAAAACAAAAATTGTTTTATCACATGTTCTATTTTATCACTTATAGCTTCTTTGTTTATTACACATTATGTACTGTATATACTCTAAATAATTGGAATCGTCAGGGAAATACTCTGATGATCCGAGGAAGTAAAGTACTTAAATTTCCTAAAGAGAAGAGGATACTTATTGTCGTCTAAATACTTTGGTCTTAGAGGAATACATCATTTGGAATGCTGGCCCAACTCTTTTGTCACAGAGTAAGCATAACCATTATTATTTGGGCTTATATTAAGAGATGTAGATATTCTTCATACCATGTTTATAGGCCTTGTAAAGTTAAGATTTGATAATACCTAATTATAATGTCTACAATTCCCCGTGCTTTCAGTGAGACGGATACTAGATCCCACACCACGATTGATGTCATCACCAATTGGGCCTCCCTCACCACTAATTGGGCTTTCCTCACCACTAATTGGGCTTTCCTCACCACCGATTGGGCCTTCCACCACCGATTGGGCCTCCCTCACCACTGATGGTACCTTTCATTCAGTTCCAATCCATACAGTCGCTAATGTTGTACTCCAGATAGATGAGGTTAATCAGTCAAGCAGCCAAGGTAATTGTTGTATCCCATATAGAAAAAAGGTGAAACCGTTTTAAAATTTATTATGGACAAAGCAGAATTATGTGCATAATACAACTTAAGGGGTATCCCTTGATAAACTCTATTTTATATATAATGATCGAATGATTAGACTGATTCACGGATAATATTTAATACAAGAAGACATGTGCTGTCATAAAGGGTGGAAGATAAACTCAAAAGCCCTACTTCGATTATGTGAAAATCTGAAACTGAATTGACTTTAAAAATTTCTTTACTAATCAGGTGATACGACAAACAATATGAATACGCATTAGTTTAGTGAAGCTTTTATGTCCTTGATGTGTAGGGTAATATTGCGGTGATGATTTAGGTGAACGTAAATGCAGAGGGAGTCTAAAACTGGCGGAAAGAAAATACAGACACCTTAAGAGAATGGCCAAGAGAAGATCTGGTTCTGTCAGAGTGACGAGTTCGTTTCTCTTGCTCCTTTTTCTTGTTTTCCGTTGCTTGGATTGTGGGGTTTAAATATTGTTCCCATAGCTAGATGGCTAGTCTTCCACAATTCTTCTATTTTCCTTTAGCCCGTGGCACCACTGGGCTTTCTCTTGGTCTTCCTAATCCTACGTTGTGGCTGACAAGGTTAGGGGATGAATGGTGGCAGAAGGAACCGTGGTTTTCAACCATCATGACGAATCATGGGTTGTCAATTTATCTAGTCTCGCCTGGTGAAACTGCACCTCCAGGTCTATTTTACACCTATCTTAGGGGAAACCTTTTCAATCTATTTATGTTTGTTTTTGTCCTTTTATCTGGTGATGTTGAATCCAATCCTCGACTTGTTAAGCCTTCATGCTAACCTAAGGGATCTCGAAGCTCCCTCGTTAAATACTGCATCATATTTTGTTCTGACACGTTTCCAACAGGAGAAATATGAATGAAATTCCAATTTATAACTTTAATAAACCTATAATCAGGCGGTCACACAATGCATCAATAATGACATTGATAATGCTAGCACACAGGGCAGTTGTCTGTACATAAAATCTGGTTTTAATGCACATCAGATTTTAGATTTCATTTATAAGTCAATAAGGTACAGTTGGTGAAACTTCCCAGCAAATTTAACAGTTTATATATATTCGGTATTTATAGAAACTCTGGATTGAGTGATGGTATTAGTGATTGTTTACTTACAACAATGGCATCTGTTCAGTCAACTGATACTGAATCATCCTTGAGTTTTGTTGAACACTGTAAGTGGCTTAACTCTGTAAGACCAATGAAAGCATATGGTAGTTCTGCTTACAATTTTTCAATTTTGTTTGGGTGTGAACAGTTAGTATATAAATCAACTCATGTTGTTGGTGGCTGTCTTTGCTTTTAACTGACGTTGCGGGTATCACTAAGGCATCTGTTCTTACCCCTGATCACTGCAGTTCCCTGTAAAATCAAATTTGAATATAAAATTCCAGATATTGTCATATCCTGCTAGGTTTATCTTAAGTCTTATGTCAACTGAGATAATATTTACCATGGCCTTGACAACATTCACTGGAACAGTGTACTTCTTTCTGAATATCCTCTTTCAAGTTTGAATACTTGTCTTTTGAAGATTATTGACAATAGAGTACCATCTAAAATCATCATGTTACAAGTGAGGGATAACGCTTGGCTTAATGCTGATTGCAAGATTGCTCATAATGAGAATCAGAGGGCATAGCAAATGTGATATCGTAATCACACGCAGCTAAATTGGCTAAATCATACCAGACATAGAGCAGTTGCCCAAAGGGTTTATGATGCTGAAGTGGGTGATTATGATCTACTTCTG
This sequence comes from Penaeus japonicus, assembly GCA_017312705.2. Taxonomy (NCBI): domain Eukaryota; kingdom Metazoa; phylum Arthropoda; class Malacostraca; order Decapoda; family Penaeidae; genus Penaeus; species Penaeus japonicus. The sequence continues at coordinate 10,477 of BOPN01001051.1, forward strand.
CAAGAGGTTCTTGCTGGTGCTAATCAGTCACATAAGTGGTCTGCTTTGAAATCGTTTTTTTCGGAATTAATTTGCCATGCCTCCTCTTCGTGATGGTGGGTTTGCAAATTACACCACGGCCAGTATGCTTACAGTTTTTTTTTTCAAATAAGCGAAGTAATCAAAACTTTTTTTTTTACCTCTATTACAATCGGTAGCATTTAGATATAATGAACTAGTGTTTTGGCTTTGGATTCAGATGACACTGATCATGTTGGCTTCATTTTTTTTTTTTTTTTTTTTAGTGAAGATCTCTGATCAAATGGCTCCTTAATTGACTGTTACTTTTAGGCAACTCCTGATGTCTGGTAGTTTCCCTACCCAACACCACTCCCATTCCAAAGGGTGTTACTGCTTCTGCTTTACCATCGGAATATTGCCCTATATCCATGACGCCAATTCTTTCAAAGATTTTTGAGCGACTTTTGGCTTGTCTAATTGCCATAGTCTGTCATAGTGCCGGCTTCGCAGTTTGGTTTCCGTAAGGAGTTTGCTACCTGTGATACCTTATCTATACTTGTTCATATACTTTATATATGCAGGGCAGGAATGTTGTACTGGTGTAATTGACTTCAGTGCTGCATTTGATTTAGTTAACCATGAGGACCTCCTTTATAAGCTCTCCAAATCTTTGGAGTAGATGGCAGTATTATTGTTTTTATTCATTTATTTATTCATTTTTATTCAACTGTGTCCAACATGTTTGTGTAAATGGTAATTTTTTCTGACTCTAACCCTGTTGTCTCTGGTGTTCTCCAGGGTAGTGTCTTATGACCCTTATTTTTTATCATTGTTAATTATGACATGATCAGCGATCTTGAGTCAGATAATTTCCTACACAGATGATACTACATTGCATGCTCCTATATCTTCTAAAAAAAAAAAGAGCTGCAGTAACTGCTTCCTTGAACAGAGATCTTTCAAAATTGTTGCTTGATGTATGGGGTATGTGGCTCAATACCAGGAAGACCAACTCTGTCATTATCAGCAGATCGCGCACCTTTTACCCACCCTCTCCTGCCTTATTTATTTTGTATGATAGGGTACAATATGTTGAATACTTAAAGCTATTGGGTGTCATATTAGATCCTCAGTTGACTTTTGAGAAACATCTTCAAAACATCTTATCATTTATTGCACAAAAATTGAACTTTGCTCTTGAAACTTTGCTCGATGTAGATCATAAATGGAGAACCCGTAAACAAAGCTTCGCAATAACGAAGCTTTATTCGAAATAGCGAAGCTTGCAGAGCTCGCCCGTCTGCTGCTGGACGCTGCTAAACTTTGCCTCATCCATCTGTAACATCTGATCTAGTGAGGATCCTGATTTTAGCAGTCTACATATTCCGTCTGACAAATTGCTGATGATTTTAAAACAATTGATAACTATTGCAGGAACATTTCTCTAAATCTATGATGTAAATCCGTTATTGAAAAATCAAAATCAAATTAAGAATATATAAATTACTGTTGTGAACGAAAACGAAAAGGTATTTTATAGCTGAGGAATTTACGTTTCTCACAAATGGGAACATTTTTGACAGTGTTTACATTTGATGTATTGTATATATGTTATTATTTGTCAAGTACAAATTAATTTAATTTGTAAATAACTTTTTTTCCCATACTAAATGGAAAATTACCTTCAGTGATACAGACTTCGAACTCAGTCCTACCCGTCCGGATATCATACGATGTAAGTGCAGACGATGCACAGCAGACGACGCTAAAATACAGTGACAGAACGTGACGTAGTTGCTGACGTCATAAATATATTTTTAATCTCAACTACTATAGGGCCAAACCTGGACATTCATTATGGGTTTTATGACGAATAGCGCATCTCTATAATATAGTATCTTTCCTCTTGGTATTTTAATTCATCTACCACTGATAAAATCTTGATATACAAAGGAGTTTGCCTCTTGCCAGCCAACTTGCACACATTACACACACACTCTCTCTCTCTCCCCAATTCTCCCTCTTACTCTCTCTCTCTCTCTCTCCCCTCCGTCTCTCCACTCTCCACTCTCCAATTCTCTCTCTCTATATTTATCTCTCCAATTCTCCCCCTCCCCCACCCTCTCTCTCTGTACTTATCATCTATACTTGTTATGTTTCAACAGTCATCAGGCCTTTCTGACTGGCTTATCTTCAGTTTGGGAATTATTCATAAACTCTGCCTTGTTTTTTCACCAGCCACGATAGCTCCTCGTTTAGGAGACTCGTCTGGCTGCTACTGTTCCTCTACGTCTTTGAGTTGCTAAGATCGTAGGACGCTCTCTTCCCGTGAATGATGATCAGGCAGTTTATGGTGGCATAGGTCATACTTGCAACCTTCTCCTTTTTATTTTCTTATTTATTTTATTTATTTATTTTTGCTCTCTCCTACTCTTCGTAACATATTAGAAAAATGTTATCAAAAGAGCCTAGTATTGGTGATGATGGTTGTGATTATCATTATTATAATTATTATAAGCATTATCATCGTATTTCATCATTACATTTTCCACTATCCATTATAAGGATCGTTATCATTATTATTAGTATCAGTATTACTATTCTTATCATCATTATCATACTATTATTTGTTGTCATTATTATAATTATAATAATAATAATTACTATTATTATTGTCATCATTGTTATTATCATTATCATAGTTATTATTATTATTCCTATTATCATTGTTATTATCCATACAAATGCTATTGCTGTTGTCAGTATCATTACCAATGTTATTGTTATTATTACTGTTATCGTATTATCATATCATCATTATTACTTTCATCATCATTGCCATCATTACTACGTCACCATTATCATCTTTATTAATATGATCATTGCACTTATTATCATCATAGTTATTCTCATTTTTTGTTATCATAATTGTTATCATAAATATCATTATACTAATATTATCATCACTGTCACCATAATATTATCGTGATGATTATTAATAAAATTAAAAATATTATAATGACAATGATTATTATAATTATTTTTTAATGTTTTACTGTCATTAATATCATCATTATTATCAAACGCGTTATTATTGCTGGTCTTGCTATTAGTATTATTTTTATTATTACCATTATCATCATTATGATTATAGTTATGAGCATTATCATTATGATTATAGTTATAAGCTGTAGTAGGTTCTTTTTTAATTCTTTGCTTATAAGATGTAGATATTATTTCAGTAATACGGGATTTATATTATTTTCCAGTATATGTTCATTTGTGATTCATTTGCTATTAAATATTTGTATATGATATGTATCTATTGTTGATCCTCATTAGCTATGAAGGAGAAAAGAAATGTTTATACAGAAAAAGTGTATTTATTTCGCAAAAATAAATATAGTTTAATATTGTAAATTATTATTTTCAGCACTGTACGATGTTATAGGGACCGACACTCCTCACGCTCACACGCTGTGTTAAAGGGCCGATACTCTACATGTCCGTATGCTGGATTACAGGGGTCAGACACTTGCACACGCCCATATGCAGGATCACAGGGGCCTGACAGCACACTTAAATATGCTGGATCACAGTGGAGTCACCACTGCTAAAGCCAACAAGCTGGATCACAGGGGTCACGACACTGCACGCTATGTCGAGTACTTCCATAAAGAAGAATACACACACAAAAAAAGGCTGGAATAAGAAAACGGAAACTGAGATTCCTTTCACTTTTTCTATGTTCCATTTTATCAAAAACACGAGAGTCGGTACTTACAGAGTGGCAGGGTATTCGTGAGTGAGGCCCATCGTTTAGGCTTAACTTTCCAAATCCGCTTGGAACATACCCCCAGGCATTCTATGCAACAACTTAAACAAGTAAACTACCTTGAGAAGGTGAGGTCAGGTTTCGTGATTTCCGATTACCATATTTCATTTCCAAAAATATGGGAAAATAAACCTTAATCCACTGTCACCATAATATTATCATGATGATTATTAATAAAATCAAAAATATTATAATGACAATGATTATTATTATTTTTTTTATGTTTTACTATTATTATTATCAATGGCGTTATTATTGCTGGTCTTGCTATTATTAGTATTATTTTTATTATTACCATTATCATCATTATCATTATGATTATAGTTATGAGCATTATCATGATTATAGTTATTATAACGATCATCGTTATTAGTATTATCATTATCAAGACTTATTTTTGCTGTTATTATTATTATTATCAATGCTACAATAACTGTTATTATCATCATTAATATTATTGCTACCATTATTATTAGTATTATTATTGATTTGTTAATATCATGACAAGCGTTTCTTTTACTCACCAGTGCAGCCGAACAATTGAATTAAACACTTGCTCTTTACCACTTTAGTGTTATGGAAATTATTGTCGTTAGTAGTTAGTTGTTTGTTTTTTCATTTGTTTTTGCCAAGGGTATAAACAAGAATAGTTAAGATGGAGAGAGATTAGATGATAACTTTGCATAAAAGAATGAAGGCGATGAATTTATAAGTGATTCTGAATAGAGAGGAGGAAAAAAAGAAAAGAAGTGGGAAAGATAAAAAAAAAAAAATCTGGTTGATCCCAAAAATCGAACGCTTGTTGACTTCTTTCTTTTCCTTTCTCTAATTTCCTTTCTTCTGTTATTTCATTTCCATCATTCTTCCTCTCTTTCTTTTGGTTTCCTTTTTTTTTTATAAAACGAGACTCCACATTCGAAAATCACTTTACAAACATTGAAGGTAGAGACTCACTGTTCCCGGAAGAGCTGAGGCGGATTCTGTGATATGGTGATGATAGGTTATGGTTATGTTGTGATGATGATGATGGTGATAAGATGGGTGTTGATTGGTGATGATTATGTTGTGATGATGATAAGATGATGATAATGATAGGATGGTAATGTTAGTAGTAATAGAATTAATATTATTAATATTGATGATGAGGATGATAACAAAAAACACTGATAAATGATGATGATAAGAGTAATCATAACACTATTTAATCCCTCTCCTGTCCCTCTATCCCCTCCCACCCTCCCTTCGATCCCCTGTACCCCCCCCCCCTCCCTCCAAGTACAACCCCCTCCCCACATCCCTTCCCCTCCCAAGTGGACTCCAAAGGACTTTCTCCTCAGCACTGCCTTCACTTTCACTCATGGTCGATGTGCTTCACTTGGTCAAGAGAAGCGTGATTCGTGAAGCGTGATAAGGGGGGGGGGTGTAGGAAACAGGGATGGTGATGGGGGGGGGGGGTAGGAAAGAGGGGTGGGTGGGTTGGTATTCATCTGTTATGTTTTTCATTTTTTTTCTTATGTATTTTTGTTGATCTTTTTTCCCCTCTCTCTCTCTCTCGCACAGTCGCACACACATACAACCGCGAGTGTGTGTGTGTATACAGATAATTTACTTTCGATTTGACAAAAGTTAAAGAGGTCAAAATTGAGACCCAGCACACTCACTTCTTGTGATGTTTTTCCTGTTTTTATTTCGTTTAATCAATCCTGGTCAGCGAGGTGCAATGACGTGGAGCAAAATGAATATATAGTTTTTCAATCGTACCTCCGTTACTTCATCTATTCTTTACGGGGGGGGGGGGGGGGATTGTGCTTGCAAAATCTTTCCATTAAGATTTTTGTTTAATTTTGCAACCCAAATATATAGGTGTGAAATATATATATTTTATATTTGTTTGTGTAGTATTACTGTTATTTTTTATATGATTCAGGATTCATTATTTTTTTAAACAGAAATTATTCATCATATATTCTCATCATTTACTTTTCCCCTTCAGAATCACATAGCTTTACGATATAAAAGTCTATATCTAAATGATTAATCATATTCGAAAAAAAATATATGTCTGATCGGACTCCATTGAACTAGAAATAGAAGCGAGGATGCGTCAATCACCTCAAGTTTTAGGTGGTGGCTGAAGGGACAGGGAGAGGTGAGGTGAAGTGAGGTGCTTGGTCTCCCCTCCAGCGAAGACCATGCGGGATAGTGTTATATTACTAGCCTTAAGCTCGTCAACACGTCCGGCATTGTTTCTCAAACTGGGATATGACGGCATTCAGAGGCAGTACTTATGTGCGTTTTTTTTACGCTGATTCCCAAGCTGATAGGTAAACATGATTGTTTTCAGCAAGTTACTTTTGTTGATGTTATTTTTTCATGATATCTTAATCCTCTTTACATTGTTTTGTTCCATTCTTTTATTACCAGTTCAAATTAGTTTGAATATAAAATAAGATACGACTGACAACCAGAGATATATTAATAGATAGGAAGGCAGTCATACAGACAGATACAGATATAAAACCCTGTACAATTCACTTTTCAGTTCAGCAATATGTTAACATCAATTATCATTTTTGTGTTTCAGCGTTAAGTGACGCCTATTTTTACAGGTGTCAGGGATTTAGTGATGGTAGCCAAACTCGTTCGGATTTACATTTTAAAAGATCAAAATATCTGACACGGATTTGGCATAGTTCATGTCACATGCAGTAGCCTTAAAGCCCTTTTTTTGAAGGCTTGTGTTGTTTTGAAAATTCTAAATCCCAACCAATACAGCCATAGGATTTGCAAGTTTTATTTTATATTTGGAAATGCCCGTGCGGATATTTCATTTTTCTATGCTGCTGTTTTGTTTGGTGAGATCGTCTGTGCAATTATGACTGAACAGAAAATATAAAGGTGTGTCTATATGTGTCTGATTACTTTTGATAAACCGAGATAAATATTGACAGTAGAATAGTATAAGTTAAAATGACAATCCCATACAGCCCTAGAACGTCTATGAAGTTAGTCTGGGGTGGTACAGGTGTGAGGGTCATTTAGGTCACATCTGTGGATGCGATATTGACCATGAGTAAAATCGTCGGCTTTCAGGGAAGGTAGGTATGGCATGCTTAACCCTAGGGTATGTGAAATGATGCCGTTCTTTCTAATAATAATACCATTAGTGAAATAAATGCATACTGCTACAAGCCTATACAGCCCTGCGAAGTGGTTTGCCCATGAATGAGGTGGTTGAGTCACCCCGCCCGGCCTGCCACTGCGAACTTGCCACATCCTAGCGCATGCGCAGTGGGTCGTGGTGAGGGAGTGGAGGATTGAAGACATTTGCTGGACCGCCGGCCGCCGCCACAACACCACCAAGGCTGTAATTTTGCTGAAATTCGTCTGCTACAAATAAATGTCGATGGCCTATTCAGTGAACTGTGGTACCTGCGGTATTTTTTCCCTGCAGGTATAAATTAAGATTCTAAAGAGGTCATATAAGAAATTAAATTGAGAAACTATATTGTAGGAATATTAAGTTTGGTTACTTTGTATTGCTCAATATTGAAAATAGCAAATGACGAATGCATTTATCCATAATCAGTGAAAGTATCATCATAATCGTGATATTTTTTCACGTCTTCCAATACCTGGGTGTATGAGTTGACAATAATCTTACCTTCCGCTCGGAGATTCAATACCTCCTAGAACGGACCAAGGCAAGACTCTGTCATGAGAGCTCTGTCAGAGCGGCACTTAGGGGCTGGGCACCGTGTTCTAAGATCCTTCTATGTGGACGCTGTCCGTCCCATCGTGGACTACGCCTCCGTCGCCCTGATTACGGTCAAGCCTGGACTAAGGAAAAGGCTTGACGTCATGCAAAACGAGGCCGCCAGGATCATTCTGGGTGCTCCTATATGGGCTAAGGTTGCCAACCTCCTCTTGGAGGCCAACCTTTTCCCTCTGGACATCCGGATCGATCAGATGGCGGCTCAGTTTCTTGCCAAAGTCCTACAGTCCCCGCCGGACTCGCAGCTAAGTCAAAAAGTGCAGTGTCGGCTTGCACAGAACCATGAACTCTTTGCCAACAACACCTGGCTGTCTCATACAGCCAGGGTGCTGATACGCTTTGAGCTCAAGGAGACACTGTTGGTTAAGGGCATGGACCTCCCCCACCCTAACTATGCCACAGCCCCGCCGTGGGAAGATCCTTGATAGAGTATTCTGTCATGAACCTGTCAAGTAGAAAGACTCTTTTGAAGGCTGAGGCGGAGAGGAATATTGCAGAAATCACTCCACCGGGTAGTAAAACCTACTTCACAGATGGATCTGTAGACCCCATTTCCCACACTGCAGGCGCCGGTTTTGCAGCAAGGGACATAGCACAAGCTATGCGGGTATCCGACAATGCCTCCTCGCCCCAAGCAGAGGCAGTTGCTATTATGGGAGCCCTAGCCCATGCAGCCCAGACGGACGGGCATGTTATCATACATACAGACTAGGGCCGCCATTGACAGCCTGCAGCAAAGCACGCCCCTTGATAACGTTTATCTTCTGACCACGATTCTTAACATTGCTCAGAGAATCCTGGATCAGGGTAGACACATTATCATCAACTGGATTCCAAGCCATGTTGGTATTAAAGTGAACGACTTAGCTGACAGGCTAGCAGAGGAAGGCAGGAAAAAACCCTTGAGTGATCTTGTGGTGCATTTTAGCCGGGAACTGCTAAGGCGTAAAACGATGGCTGCAGGGCAGGTCGGTGCCCTGCAGCGCCACAGAGAGGAAGCGAGAACCTCCCCTTCGGCCAGCTGGTACTATCCCCTAAAATACCAAGGCGAGCCGAAGTCAATCTTCACAGACTGAGATTAGGCTACCCTTGTGCGTGGCAAATCATACCCACCATTGGGCATGATGAGCGACGCTGCAGACATTGTGGCGCGCCGGACGCCAAGATAGAGCACTATCTGATGGAGTGCGAGCACACTCGCTTCCTCAGGCAGGGCCCAGAGACGACAGCCGCCGGGCTGGTAAGGCGGCTATGCCTATTGCTTGCCCCCTGGCAACTGGAGCGCCTTCAGGCAATCCAACCGCCACGGTAAGCATTTAGTGATGATGATCAGATGAGTCAGCACTTATAGCTGGCAGAGGCCGGGCCGCCTCGTGCATATAGCCCGGGCGAAGGGACGTCTTCGCAAATCTCTCTGAACTGAACTCAACTGAATTTACTTGCTTAAACTATGGGTAAGGCATGGAGAACATAAAAATAGTCAATAGAAATAAATATTTAAGTGAATGCGAAATAAGAAAACTGAAATTGAGCAGCACATTATAATCATCACTTTGTTATTCTACTCAAATCAAGTCATTCCATCACAGAATATCGGGCTTCCAACTCGTGCTTTCTACGCAACATGAAATAACTAAAAGTATGCTGATCTGTGGCAAATGAGGGTTTGACCAGGGTATAAATATGACCAGGGTATAAATATGTGCCTATTTTCTGTGTTAACAATTTAACGGATTCCCATTACTCATTCGTGTACTTTTCAAATGGCTGTTGCTTTATTTTTTTTGTCATAAGTCTTTGTAATGAATAATCTAATCCGTTTAATTTATGTTGCCAGCGGTTGGTTGTTGCCGGCGCATTTGGATTTAATTTTTCCTTTTTGGCTAAAAGTGAGTATTCTTATGCGCGTCAGTCCGATTCTTACCTCTTTATATTGTTATTCTGCATTTTGATAATGGTGATCTTAATATATATATTTTGGTAAATTTTCTGAATAACGCCGCGTTATCACAAAAGTGGTATCGATGGATTCCTCTCAACCTCTACTATTCATATATAGTGGAAATAACCCCTGGACCCCACAATCTGGGTCCCGATAGTAGGGGAGGGCATGAAGTAGATCAGGGAAATTGCGGGGTAAAATGTGAATTACGGCCATATTTCCTTTGCAATATCTTAACCAAATTTATCTACCTCACTTTGCCTAGTTTTGAAGTCAGCCTTTGCCAAGAGGGAGCTACGCCCCCCTGTGGACCTCCCCTATTCAGGGCACTGCGTGATACTTCTGATGCGTAATTAGTTCTGTAGATGGTGATGCCGCGACCACGAACAAACTTCACACTGCGCCATGATGACGGCAACGGAGTCTTCGTCTCATATATTCCTCAGGATAGGAAACTAGGACCGATAATGACGCGTCCACTCAATAGAGGGCACTCTATAACTATACTATAAACAATGGGGAATATTGCGCCATCTATCGAGAGAACATAACAGCACATGCAGGTAATTCATTAGGGGTGTCCAATCCACTGTTTGTCGCTAGCCGTAAATACGTAAACACAACCACGCTGTGTTTACAAGTGCCTTGAATAGTGGGGGCCAAAGTTGGGTAGATAATTGGGTTAAGATTTTGCATACGAAATATGTCCCAATGCATCACGAGGTACCACGAAGTGCCTTAAGAAAGGGGGGCCCAGATTGTGGGGTCCAGGGGTGGAATCACGGATTATATCCACTGTATATGAATAGTAGAGGTTGAGAGCAATCCGTCGATACCACTTTTATGGTATTTAAAGTGGCGTCATTCGGAAATTTTACCATAGTTTCTTAGCTATCTAGATATTCCTCGTCGCGGCGTCGGCGCTGGCGAATCGGACCGAAGCCGGAGGAGTGATTGGCGCGTTATTCCAGAAGTCCCATTCAGTCCTCCTTTCGGAAACAAATAATTCGTGACCTTGTATTGGACAAATTAACTGAAATTAAAGTAATTGATAGAGATGGTGTCCATGTTTTCTGCAGTTGAGGGAGATTGTAATGCAATATCTGCCAGTCAGTTACGAACTGGAGAAAAATAAAATTGAAGCTTCCCCCGTGTCTAGTCGAGTTTCTCCCACAATTTAAGCTTAATGAGGCTGTTATATTTGGGCCAACGTTTAATGAAGATGAACCAGAATATTTCTTTACAGTGTTTTTTTTCGCAAGTATATCACAAGGAAGGTTTTCTGATATTGATCTTTCGCAACTGTCGAAAGACCAGTGGGCAATCATACGTAGAGTTTATACTTCAAAATCAAGCTTGTGCGTCGTAAATGGGTGGGGCGCGAGCTCATGATCCTTGATTATGACTTCTTGCTTGGAACTGATTATACTCGAAGACGTAAAAAAAATCTATGCCCTTGAAGATCCGCTCACGTCGAGGAGTGCGGGTTGATATCGGCCCTGATGCTGACCACCATACCCTCGCTAATCCTTACATTCTTTATAGGTCACGTGAGTCTTCTGCACTCCATTCAGGCCAGGTGAAAGAGCCTTTTACAGGTGGTTGTGGAGTGGAGTGGAGTGGATCAGACCAGACCAGACTAGACTCCCAGACTTCTCGTTGTGGGGGGAAATAGCGACCTTGGTGTGAGGTAAGACTTTTGTCTGTATTGTAAGAAAACTGATGATGAAATTGGTGTCCAAAATTGGCAGATAGACGTCCGCCTGGCACTCGTGAGGCTACACTCCATTTTGACATGACCAATGATTTCCCTCCATCACTATCTTATTCTGATGTTAAACTTAATACCGACCTCACAACACCCTCCGAAACTCCTTCCTTCGAGTCTATACTTTCTCTGTCTTGACCCTTCGTATCCGCAGGTGCTCTTGGTTTCGACCGTTCATCTAAGCTAAGCCGACCAGGCAATAATCTAAGTGATTCTGGTGCTCTGGGATGAAGTGCCTTTACCTAACTGCTATACAGGCAAGACTTTTTTTATTGACGGTGTTAGTGTGACGGAAGCGAAGGGCGTACCTTTATGCGAAGTTTACTCAACATCAGACCCAGTAACATATGTTAAATTATCTGTAATGAATAGGATACCCACTCATGGGGTGTCACTCTTGCCGGGAAACGATCTCGCAGGGGATAAGATGCGACCTTGTCCTGTGGTCTCGCCTCACCCCACAAGCGCAGAAAGAGCGCCCTGCGTGTGCTGTCACTCGCAGCAAGAGTAAAGGTCTTGAAGCTACTACTAATGGCGCCTCTGGCACGATATTGCCTGTGGACGTACCAGATTATGAATAAAAAAATCAGAGGGATATTCAGTAAGGGATTTCTTTGGAGATGGTGTAGTGCAATAGGTTCATGAGACGGAGGTGTTTTTAAGTAATAGCGAGTCGCCCATAACAGGGGATAAATTGATTAACAAAGGCAACAGGCCGGATTAAAAAGATTCTTTAAGCTTAGATTTAGGAGTCTCCTTCTTTTCTATCTGAAATCAGGTGTGTTAATGCGTCAGTATAGACCCTTGCATACTCCCAGCACTGACACCTGGTGTACTCTCCAAGTTGTTTTGCCATTGCTTATGATAAATTGCCGGTACACCTGGGAGTAACAGTCTTACCGGGAATTATTTTAGCATTTCTATTGGCCTAAGATGAGACGCGACGTAGGTAAATACTGCGTGAATACTGCAAACCGGGCCCTGGTATTCCACCTTATCCACCTATTCCCATTCCAGTAATTGATTAATTAATTTCAGTAAGATCGTTATTGACTGTCTCGGACCCTTGCCCAAGACAAAATGGGGAAATCAATGTCTCTCACCATTAGAGATGCAGCCACATTGTATACTTCCCCTCAACCGTATAACAACGAATAATGTTACGGTAGGACTGTCTATCCTCGCCCAGCCAGATCAGGGGTCTAATCTTAAGTTTGGCTTGTTTGAGGGGATGGAATCGTTGGGTATACAACCGTTTCAATCGACTGCTTATCATCCAGTCAGGGAATAGGGGAAAGATTCCACCTCACCCTCAAAACCGTGATTAAGGCTTATTGTTTGGACACCGGTTCTGAATGGGATGATGGTATAGACTCACTTTTGTTTGCTGTGAGGGATAGTGTGCAGGAGAGTCTTAAATTCTCCCTTTAAGCTCATTTACGGTCATGAAGTAAGGGGTCCTTTGAATGTTTGTAAAGTGTTGATTGTGCGAGGAGGAAAGTGTTCGGTTCTAGCTGCTACGCATGTGGAATGTTTTAGAGACGGGCGGAAATGACGGAAACGTAAAAGATGATGTAGTGTTAAATGAAAATGTAGAAGTTGTTGCAGCTCGTGACCTGGTGGTGTTGAAAATAAAAGTTGTTCCAGTCATAGAGCCAAATTTGATTAACACATACTTGCTTGAAAATCTAGAACAAAAACTCACACCTTTCTGATCCCCAGGTAGCCAGTATTAAAGTTCTTCTACAGGAGCACCACAAACTCTGGTGACACGCCTCGCACTTGTCCTCTGCTCGCTCGTGACGTCATGTTGGGTGACCCAACTCCCATCCGCCAAGCTCTGTATCGTCTTAACTCGATTTAACGTTTTTTTTCAAGGAGGTCCGCCGTTTACAAGAGCAGGGTATGATCCGACTTAGCCTGAGTCCCTGGTCATCCCATGTGGTGGTTGTGCTAAAGGGCCCAGGGGTGATTACCACCTACGTGTTGACTACAGAAAGGTGGACAACGTCACTATGCCCTACTCGTACCCTCTTCCACATGAACATCATCACAGACGACTCGGGCCAGGCACGTTATCTGTCTAAATTGGACTTGGCGTCCCGTGCCATTCCAGTTTCATCTTTTTTAACTACTTCAGGGCTGTGGGGATGGACTGTGCTTCCGGAACGCTCCAGCGATTCTCCTATGTCACCAGTGACCTGATGGGAGTAAGGTGCTGCCTGGACGACCTGGCGGTGTGGAGCAGGTCGTTGTTCCAATCCCACAGGCTATAAAAGAGCAAAGTCGGACACGCCCACGTCACTTTCCTTGGTCAAGGTAGTGTTGCCGGGACCAAAGTCGAAGCCATTCTACAGTATCCAGTTCCGAAAAGCAGAAGGGCGCTAATGAGATTCATCAGGAAGATCGGCAATCACCGACGCTTTTGTCAAAACTTGAACTGATTTGCTAAGCACTGAGCGTACTCTCATGTGGTCAGATGAATGCCAGGACGCATTTGACACTCCAGTGTGGCTTATCCAGTACCCCCTGCGTCGCAAGCTCCCGACATGGATAAGCCAATCGCGAGAAGTGTAGATGTGAGTGCTAATGGCGCTGGAGCGGTTCTCTTCCAGCCAGATTCAAAGAACGTGCTACCTCCCGGGTGTCTTTACTCAAATAACTATGAAACTCCTATCGGAAATCATATTCTGTGGTAAAAAGGAAGCCTTAGGAATTTTGTCATCGAAAAGTCTAAAGCGTATTTGATAACTGCACGGTTTATCGACAGGATGACATTTAAAAACGCTTCTCCTTGGGTGGTGAGCTTTCTCTTTAACCCTTTAACACAAGAATCGTTCATATCAACGGCAATGGGGCGGCGGATGCCCTCACCAGATCATTAATCTATTAATATGTACATTTCAATCATGCATTTTTTCTACATTTAGTTCACTTACTTTTTATGCAGACTTTTGCACATCTAGTGGAGGCTTGGGGACGATTTGCTGGACCGCCGCCACACCACCACCACCAGGCTTTGGCTTTGACTTTTGTTTTGTATTATTGTTTCGCAATTGCGATGTGTTTACTTTCAGTAGGGCTGGGCGATTTCTCTCTCTAGTAAGAAGTCGTGGAGGTGTGCATGGTGTCGGTAATTAATTGTACTGGAGTAACGACAATAATTAAATGTAAGGAAATTGTTTCATTCTTTTTATGTCTACTATGATTGATTTTACTTGCTTAATATATGGGCAGTATATGAAAAACAAAAAACAAATAAATTTTAGTTAACTGAATACAAAATATGAAAATTTAAATTGAATAGCACATGATAGTTCTTTCCATGACCTGGTATTCTAGCCCACTCACACCAGTTCATCGCGTCAAAGAATATCTGGCTAGCTTTCTATGCAACGTGAAATGGATAATATATTGCACATTGCCATTATATTCCTGAGATAAATTCAGAAATGTACAGAAAAAAACTACTATTTTAGTTATAGTTTAGTGTGATACATAATCTTTGTCTATTGCTTTTCCAAGACAAATCCTTTCAAGTACTTAAAGGGAACACTCAGTTTGTTTAAAGAGACACCGCTATTATTCTGTACAATTCTGTGGCTGTTCTCAGATTTATTTTACAGTAATCAATACTTGTACTCGACCCTTCATTCACCTGTAAGCACTGAGGTTACAGCCTCCACATAGCCGGAATAATTGGAGCAGATGGTACACATGATAACAACAGGAGGGGAGTGAAAAATGTCCCAAGGTTTGTTCAGGCACTATAATCACACTAGGGATTTACTGCTATTTTTATTAAAGCTCTCTCCTATTGTGCTTATTCCAAGAAACTCATGAATACCGACTCTTCTAAATTAACATTTTCTGGAAAGGAGCGAAGCTTAATTTCAATACTTTATTTATGCCACTGATTTTTAAAATGTATCTTAAATCTGTAGGTAGGATCTTATTTGTTCACTGGATTAACCAGTATATATTATCAAAGCCCAAGAGAATTTTTAAGTTATGTCAATTTTGTGGAAGTAGGATTCATAAAAAAACAGGAATGTACCACAATCATACAGGTGGCTGCCTTATTTAGGTTCCAGGAAGGAGCTATTGTGGTAGGCAAAGGAGACTGAAAAAAATGAGAATAGTGTTATTCGTTTCTTGTAGAATATGATAGCTGTAAAAAATGGCAGTAGAGAATATTTTATGAAATGTGTCAAAACTAATTAAATTGAGATTCTGAAGGGAGAAATAAGTAGGAATATCTGTAAATCATATTTAAATTGCTCTAAGCAAGTGTTTTGATGCGAGTTCTGTCTTTAAAATACAAATTCAGATGAAAATATTAATCTAGCAATCTATAATAATTATGTGGGAGATGCTAGGAAGGGGGGGGGGTGAGGAATACCTACTAGAGGGCATGACAGTAATAAACTAAACAAAAGAACCAGGTCACATTTCTGTCCCAGAAAAGCCAGGCTGCCCAATATGCCCCCTTCCTTCTCATTTCAAGCCATATAATAATTTTCATGATTTTGCTTAAAAAAATATCAATTAAAAACAAAAAATATTTGATCAAGTATGATTAAAAAAGATAACGCCTAAATATTTCAATAAATTAGAGAACTTCCATTGAATTACTTTCCACTTTGGCTGCCATGCAGAACAACTAAACAGGAAAACTTGAGAATGTTTATTACTAGCCACACACTGACCAAAGTCATTCCCATTTCTACCACTGGCATAAATTCCCTCCAAAGGGACTCCTGGTAGAGAATTGCTGAAAGTATCGGCTTCTTAAACGTCTAATGGTATATTTTCAAACAGTAGTAACATGTACATTTGTTCATGTACTATTTTTCATTCCCTTGGTTTAACCAAACTGTATTAACCCACTCACGACGAGGGCATTCCAGCCTTGCATGTTACAATGCCGAGGCTCTCGAACGCATAGGCCTAAATCAGTTAAATAAATGACACAGTATGGCGTCACCCAGCGAACGGGCCCAGAATGCACGGTACCGTAGTGTACCACCCGTCCAGAGAGGGTTAACTGATCCTCTCCTTTCCTATGAATTTTGGGCAATGAGTTACACAATTTAAATGAAAATATTTATTGAGAGCAACAAACTTATGGCCTTGGCATTGATGAAACTAGTCATACCATTGCATGAATAACAAACTTTTCTCTTACAGACAAACTATACATCAGTCAATATACACATCACAATCGATTTTATGTTTTATTTATTTATTTTTTAGATGTGGAAAAATGCCCTCAATCTACATTGGTTGTAGCTGAAGCTTTTTTTTAATATTCACAAAATCTACAATGAAGATAATCATCATTCATCAAATTGGAATCTTTTTTTATAAAAAAAAGGAAAAAAAAAAGAGGAACATCCTTAAATACACACATACAAAATAAAATATTGGAGAGGGCTGGACAACACAAGTAACTAATATATACAATATAAATATGCAGATATAACACAAATATCCTGCCCTTAGTTATGTACTATATAAAGTATATATTACATACTTTATACCTCCCAAGATAATACAAAGAAACTGTGGAGGCCCTCCATTACTGTCTGAAAAGATGTATGCACCAGGAAGTACAAACAACAGCCCATTGACATTTCCACCTCCCTTCACTTTTCTATCAGTTGCAATTTGACTCTAATTTTCAATACTTTTTTTTTCCAAGTACAAATTGGTCAGTAGTGAGTTTTATGCTATCATTCACTTACGAGGAAAACACGACAGCAGACGTGCCAATCTTACATCCTACTCTTAAAGTTGGGCAATTTGGGAAGCCGCACTGTGCTCCTCCACGCTCCACAAGCTGCTATCTTTACACTGTTTGCTAAAGAGTCCACTTTCTCCGGCAGTGTTATTTCAAATGATACAAGTAGTTTCAGTCATTTGTTCCATATCATCTAACTTTTGTGCAAATTAGAAAATAATGTACATTTTTAAAAAATATTTTACACAATTCACAACATCACTTGCTTGTACAGAACACATTATGAAGTTGGCTTTGATAAAGAGCAGAGAGATCCTTTGCAGGAAATTCACTTGTCCCTAATTCCTACACAATACAGTGTGGATGCTCCTTCACACTCCCTTAGTTCATACATTCATTTTCCTAGTAACCAATTGTTCATTACCTCTGAACAAAGAGGAAATTTACATTTTGTCATGTGGTAGCCTCATTTTAAAAACCAAAGCTTTTAAAAACATACCAAATGATAGTTCACAGATAATTACAACTTAATGCACAAAGACACATGTAAAATGTTCCTATATTAAACTACCTTGCATCCCTCCCAATGCCATATCCTAATGTGATGAACAGTTGCTCAGCCTGAAAAATAAAACATTGGTTTCAAGTCTTGAGCTCTGCCTTTTATGTATCTCTTTTTTTAAACTCTTTTTATCAGCTAGGAATAATAATGGGACTTTCACCAAGAAGGTGGTTAATTCCACAAACAAGATCACAGGAACTATCAAACCCCATTCATCCTACAAAAGGTTCAATGCCCAATCACCCACTCAAAGAATCAACACCTTCTTTGTACTAACCCATCATCATCATCAACAATTTTTATTACTGTAAAATAATGAACCTTAAAAATATACCATTTCAGTTCAACAAGACTAATAATAATATTGGTAATTTTGCTGAAATCCTTAGTGAGATTCAGTTGCTGGTTACGTATATTAAACTGAGCTAATATCTTGACTTATCTACATAATCCGGCACATGAACTGTCAACAGCCCGGGAGAGCACAAGGAAAAGGTATATGAGTTAGGCAGCAGTGCTGTAGGACCCTTGGAATATCTGGCATCACCGTGAGAGGGAATGTGAGCGTTCCCGATGGTCATCGCCTAACCGCTGGTGAGGAGGGATTTTCTCAAAGAAAGGATGCCTGGAGAGGGAGAAAGAAAAAACTTTGTTATATATATGGCTTTGTGGGGTTATGTCCTGTTGCAGAGATACCTGGTGTGTGGAATGATGCTACTGAACTCATAATTATCAGAATCATAAATTTCTTCATATTCTTGACTGTTATATAAAGTACTCTGATACATGTAGATCCTTGAAAAAAAATATATATTTATATATACATAAATAATTTAACTCTTGAGTGTTGAGTTTGGTTTGAAGATGCATAAATAGCATTGTACAATTTGTCAAATAAAGTTCTAAAGATCTTGCCATTTATCTATGTATTTATTCAAGTCACTACATAAGAAATAAAACAAAGAAATTTCAGTGATGATCAACATGAGAGTCAGAAAGAAAACAAAAAGGCCCTTTAATTAATAAAGCAGTAACACCAACCACAACTAATTAGAAATCTCTCAGAAACAATTTTCTTCTCTCCGAACCCCCAACCCAACCCAACCCAACCGCATCCTTACCTAAGTGCCTCGCTCAGGGAGATTCGCTGGCCTGGTTCATATTCCAGCATCTTGGTGATTAAGTCAAATAGTAACCTATGGTCCTCATCTGAACTTGTCTGGTAGCTCTGAAAAATCGAGATACTCAGGTTAGTTTTGTTTGGAACAGACTTCCAGATATCTGGCTAGTTATTCTGTGATATAATTATCAAGTACATTTAAGCAAATCAGGATATTTACTATTTCACTTTCTTTCATGTCAAGCAATATCAATTTCATTACAAAAGCTATTTCAGTTTCTGGAAATAACAGATTAAAAATTACCATGTTATTGGTGAAGTCAAGGCATCACACTTTGACATGGTAAATTACACACAAACATGCAACAACAGTCTCATATTCATTCCACATAACATACAAGTTACTTCTCACTGAACAACAAACAATATTCAGAATGCATGATTACCACACATCCAGGCACACAATGAGTCATTTTCACTAATTCCTTTCTTGTTTGCATTCAGTAAAACAAGAAGACAAACAAACATTCACACAACTTAAATTTTGAATTGGCAAGGAAAAAAAACAAAACATCCTTTTTGTTTTATATTTAAAATCAATTCTAAAATTTATCTCTTTTTATAATCTGTTAAAAATACACAAATGTTCATGCACACAAGAGTCATTTGCAGAGTAAAAAGTGATAAAATAAACAAGATTTGTAACCTTTAAATAATATTAATCTTGATGGCAGTGCCTTTTTAAAATGTATCAGTTTTTTGAAGACTCTTCACATTCTTTTCACCTTCGTAAAAAAAACATGAATGCAACGTCCTCATGAGCTCTACAAAAGACTCGTGACTGTGTAAATGGAATACAGTCACTGGTAACCATTTGCACCTCTTAGTAATGATTAGTTGTAAAAAAAGTCTAATTACATTACAAACCAAATATCTGCTCAGCATTACCCTAAGAGGTTTACAGTTCTCGCGCACGTATCTGCCGGCAGAGCTCTTCTCATCCCAGTCTAATTTGCCGTGATAGAAATATTTTGTCCTTGTCTTTCTGCCCATTCTGTAAGGGAAAAGGAGAAAATTAGGTCTGAGGATGGTGAAAAATAGAAAAAAAAAATACATATGCACAAAAGAAAAAAAATATTAAAATAAAATAATAATAATAACCTTAAACAAATAACTGAACTCGTGCAAATATTTCCATTTACAAATTCTAGTGAAATCCTACTTCCATAAACACACACCAACCCTCACAAAAACCTCCTTCCCACCAGAACACATTACCTGTAAGGAATGGGTCCGAGGATACGCTCCATCATGGCCAGGTGTTCTCGGTTATCGTGCGTCTGGAACAGTGTGATCCCCAAGTACAACTCAAACATTATACACCCAATGGACCAGACGTCACAGGGCTGTTGCCATCCCAATTCTGAAAATAAAGGATTCATTCAATAGAGATTAAATAAGATTAACGTCATTATGAAATGACAATAATTGTACAAAAAGAAAGAAAGAAAAAGAAAAAAAGCTTTGGAAAGATCTACTGGCTATGAAATTATGAGTATAACCTTTATTATGAAGAAGTAATAAGTTTTTCAAAAGTTTCCAAATTATCTTCTTTTCTAAAAGTGAGCAACAAAAGTTTCTCAAACTTCATTTTCCCAACAATATTCACACAGTCTTTTTTCTACACTAAATATGCATAAATGATGACGCACTTTCACCCAACATTTCAAAATAGCCAGAGAGATGAACCATTATGAAAATTACATCTCATTAAGGTACAAGTAACAGCAGTCCAAAATCTACACTTTTTAACTCACCTAGTATTACTTCCGGTGCTCTGTAATGCCTAGTAGAGACTATAGTGCTGTGGTGCTCGTGATCAAACGTTGCACTTCCAAAGTCGATTAGCTGGATATCCGTCCTCTTTACTGTTCTGATGTCTCTTTTCTGTGGAGGAGATTTGGGATCAGGTTTGGTTCATTCTAATTCCAGCTCATGCACCTAGTGACTACACTCCATATCAAATTGATCAAAGTCCTTTTATTTTCATGCGTGCACAGCAGACTTCTGGTTAGTGTTAATACTAGTGACCTTTGAGACTGTGAACTGTGAATGGAAGTCTGATAGGCCTGGAGTATTCAATGAGGTGTGAGTAAACAATGAATGGAAAGCAATTCTGATTTGCACACAAAAACACAACAGTGCCAAAACTAATAACATATCAAAAAATGTTTTTCACAGGCATTTCCAGATCAGTAAAAAATACATAAATATACATTTATAAATTGACATCAACAAATAAAAACAAGATACAAAAAGCTTTTACAAAATGATGGAGATTCTTACCTTCTTGGGATCGTATGTCAGGTCATAATCCGAATCGACGAAGAGGATGTTTTCGGGCTTGAGATCAGTGTGAGTGAGTTTGTTGTCATGGAGGAATTTGACAGCATAACACAGCTGGTAGGAGATGTGTCGGACTTGTTCCAGGGCATATGGACGGTAATTGTTGTCCTTCTGTAATAGAAAGAGGCGAGACATTGAATACAAATGTTGAACGAGTATATCAATAAGTATAATTATTAGTATGTGAAGCAGAGGGGAAGGAGAAGAATAAAAGAAAGAAGCATAATAAGCATACATAAAAGACAAAGATAGACAGATAGGAAAGGAGAAGGAAGGAAGGGAGGAGAAAAACAAAAAAGAGATATGAGTGAGAAGAGAGAGGGAACAACAATCTCTCTTTATTGCTCACTTTCTCCTTCACCCATTTCCCCATACTTATATTTTGACATGAATTTTATCTACATTATACCTTTGACTTATTTCATTATGTTGTTATCTAAATATATGACAAATACCTTTTCATTCTTTCATTCTTGTCAGACTGCCAGGTCACAAGGCTCAGTTTTAAAAACTTTCTTCATATTATATATACTTTAGATATATCATAATATATATATATATATATATATATATATAAAGTATATATTTTATGATGTAGAAAACTTTTAAAACTCAGCCTTGTGACCTAGCAATCTGTGTGTATATATGTATGTATGTATGTATGTATGTATGTATGTATGTATGTATGTATGTATGTATATGTATATGTATATATATATGTATATGTATATATATATATATATATATATATATATATATATATATATATATATATATATATATGTGTGTGCGTGTGTGTGTGTGTGTGTGTGTGTGTGTGTGTGTGTGTGTGTGTGTGTGTGTGTGTGTGTGTGTGTGTGTGTGTGTGTGTGTGTGTGTGTGTGTGTGTGTGTGTGTGTGTGTGTGTGTGTGTGTGTGTGTGTGTGTGTGTGTGTGTGTGTGTGTGTGTGTGTGTGTGTGTGTGTGTGTGTGTGTGTGTGTGTGTGTGTGTGTGTGTGTGTGTGTGTGTGTGTGTGTGTGTGTATGTGTGTGTATGTGTGTGTGTGTGTGTGTGTGTGTGTGTGTGTGTGTGTGTGTGTGTGTGTGTGTGTGTGTGTGTGTGTGTGTGTGTGTATGTGTGTGTATGTGTATGTGTGTGTATGTGTATGTATGTATGTATGTATGTATGTATGTATGTATGTATGTATGTATGTATGTATGTATGTATGCATGCATGTATGTATGCATGTATGTATATGTGTGCATATATATATATATATATATATATGTATGTATTATATAATCTTAGCTGCATTAGCTTCTTAAGTTACTTTTTAAAATCTGTAAATTGGAAGCATAAGTGGAGGAAGAGGAGAAGGAGAAGGAGAAGGAGTAGGAGAGATAAAATAAGTAAAAGGAAAATTCCTGAATTCATTTTATGAAGCCACAGTAAACACCAAAAGGAATATAACCTTCCTACGTCCTACATAAAATCATACAAAATTCACCCTAACCCTTATACATAAACTCACCCACTAAAACCGACCTACTTGATCAGCTGTACACGCCCTTAAATCTCTTCAAAATAGAACCCTTCCTTTCGCATGGTGAAAAAAGAAACCATTTAATGGGAACGCACGCAGGCACAGACACTTCCGAAGACATTCAGGGTGACAAAATAGACAGACAAGAGGTAAAGAAGTTCTGGCTACTACTTGGCATCCCCCAAACCTAAACTTGGCAGTTCTGAGTGCTATTTGCATCACTGCATGGGAGCAACAGAGCAAAATAATATCAGAACATATTCCGATTCTAAGACAAATGGCTCGTGTGATTAACGCAAGTTAGAGATTTATCCGATCGAATGAATGCAAAATTCCCTCAAGATTCATTTTTATAATAATCAGTAAATATACATCAATTTCTAAAATACAGATTCAAGAGCATTGTTAGAATCAGGGTATTCCAAATCATATTTCAAATTCCACTGAAGCATAGAGTTGAAAAAGATAGCACAAAAGGAAGTAAAAGATAGTTACTGAAAGAGGGAAGATAAAAGATGAAAAAGTAAAAAAAATTAAAAAATGAAGATGAAGAAGATGATGAAAAAATTTACATAGACAAATATATCCACACTCATTTTTGACGTCACACATATTTCAAAGCTCCTTCATCTTTAAGATTTAACTTACCTACACTTGAATAAAAGGAAGACCATGAACACCTCTACTTACCAAGAAGTCAAACACGCTCAGTCCAAGCATGTCAAAGGCTATGCACACATGACCATGGTAGTCAAACCAGCTCAACATCCTGACACACAAACTGTTAAAAAAGGTAGAAAAATTGAAATATTAATGTCATTTCTCTTTCCATAATGGAATTAAACACTAGTTTAGGAAAGAGGAGGATATATATTCTTTTTCTTTCCTTCTTTCTCATTTCAAATAGATCTTATTTTATTTACTCAATGAGCATAATCATGAAAATATCCTAATAAGCATTGTCATCTTTAACAGAAAGAAAAGACACATGTGATATTTATCCATAGTAATTATATACATTAATTTTCTTTCAGCTAAAACAAAGGGTCTATATTTGTTTTCATAGATAATAATGATTAACAAAAGCAAGAGAGAAAGGAAAACCCATATGCAAATAACATGCCTTCCTCCTTTGGTGAAAGTGATACAAATAGTTTCCAATTAGTGACTGCCCTACCTCATGATAAATGTTCTAATGATAATGATATTAATAAAAAACAACAACATACATACCAACTGTCTAAAACACTAATAAAAACATATGCTAAAAATTAACAAGACTGATGATAATGACCACAATAATAATAATGATGACAATGCTAAAACACCACCTCAAAAAAACAACAGAAGTAAAAAAATAAATAATAATAATAATAATAATAATAATAATAATAATAAATCATAAATAAAACAAAGGGAAACTAAACTCACTGTTTGTTGTGGGGATCCTTCTCCGCCAGCTTCTCCAGGACATTGATTTCCAACTTGGCAGCTTCTCTATACTTCTCGACATTTTTGATGATCTTGAGAGCTATGTGCCGATCACTGCGAAGGAGAGGGAGAGAGAGAGAGTCCAATTAGAACGAGGGAACTGGAACAAGGCGGGATAAATTTGCGAGAATGGAAGGAATGGGAGAGGGTATAGAGAGAATGACAACGTTGGATGATGTTGATAATAATGATGATGATAATAACGGGGAGGATATTTACGTTGGCAATATGCAATGGGTAAAATTTTCGTTTCTCTTGCAGCATCTTGGGAGCTGTAATGAGTAAACTTAATTAAGGATAACACGAACGCGGAAAAACTTCATTAAACTACTAATGGATGATAACAGTTTTAATTAGCTGATACTCTGGATGCAATTCTACCCATGAAACTTTTTTTTACTCTTTCGCAATCTTGCGTCGTTGTTGCAAAAATACAGCTGGTTGGTAATCACAATGCTTGTCCCATCAAAACGGTTTTCATTTGTAAGAAAACTAACAATTCTTGATAAGAAAAAATATACATTAAAAAACTATACAAAATCAAACAAAGAAAAAGGATATCAAAAGCACACCACCGAGAAAAAAAAATCAAAACGCTATAAAATAATAATGATAATAAAAATAATCGCGAAAGAAAAAGAAAATTCCGTTCTCCATATTCAATATATTTGTTCCAACGAAATGATTTACAATACGAGTCCTGCAATTTAACGCTATCAATATCCGCCAAGATTATTATTTTTTCCCTCTTGCTCAATAATTCTCTCTCTTGATAATCCATATTTCCTCTTGCCTCCACCTGGCCCCATTCCTCCTCCGTTATGTAAATGATTTTATACTTCGGAATTTTCTCTTATTCAATCTCAATCTCAATCACACACACACACACACACACACACACACACACACACACACGCACACACGCACACACACACATACAAACTCTCTATCTCTCTCTCTCTCTCTTTTATAACAATTTCGCCTTTTATGAATGTTTTCTTAGTTTCAGATTTTCATCCATCTTTCATTAAAGCAATACTCTCTTATTTACTCTTTCTAATATATTCAACCTTCTTCCTCTCATTCTCGTATTTATTTATCTCCTCCCTCCCCCCTCCCCCCAAAAGAGAAGAAAATCCACACCTCCCATTAACCCAATTTCACCGTGACACAATAACCTTATATTCTCATTCTCACTCTCTTTCTCTCCTTCTCAACCTATTCGCAATGCAAGTCGCATGCACACTAACGAACGCACGCAACAACGAACGAAACTAGCACGCCGTTGGGCATTCTTGGCAACACCTGTGGGGGGGGGGGGCAGCGTGTGTTTGTTGGTTCGTTTGTTTCTCTCTTTGTATTTATATAATTTAGAAAAAAAAATGAAATCGATACGAAGGGATAAATGAGATACAGTTTCCTTTTCACTTGTTTTCTGATGGGAGATCTATAGGATCTGGATAGCGATTCTTTTTTTTCGGGGGGGGGGGGGGGGGGGGGGGGGTTCTTAAAATAGTCGAATTTGTAAATAGCTTCCACTTATGTAAGACTTAAAAGAGTACCTGTGCAACTAGAGCGCCATTGTATTCCGCTTTTTATTGAACTATTACTCTGCAACAGGCTAAACTTCATTGAATCACAACATATTCAGGAAGAAGTTATGAGCCATCAATGCAAATAACTTCTCATAGCAATAATATCACCTGAAACTTGCGGGGGGAGGGATCAATAAATGAAATAAATTAAGGAATATCAGACAAGATATGGAATTCTGTCTCCCTCTCCCTTTACCTCCACTTTTTTCTTTCTCTCTCTCTCTCTCTCTCTCTCTCTCTCTCTCTCTCTCTCTCTCTCTCTCTCTCTCTCTCTCTCTCTCTCTCTCTCTCTCTCTCTCTCCTTTTCTCCACCTTCCCTCCTCCTCTCCCTTTCTGCCAGAAAATATAATCGAAATTACGATCTAGGTGACGCCTCAATCCCGATCAGCCGAGTGAAATTCTGCGACCGAAACACACGGAAACAAAACGAAACAAAACAGTACAAGCGAGGAGGCCGATTTCTATACTGCGAGAGGAATGTTTTTGTGGCTTGAAGAAGCGAAGAAAACGGGTATGTTTTTTTTTAAAGCGAAAACGAGCGTCTCTTTTGTGTTTCCATTATAACGTAGCGGTTACATGAACAAAGTAAAAAAGAGGGGAGCAGGATGGAACAAGAGGAAGAGGAGAATTAATTGGTAAAGAAAAAGGAGAGGCATCAAGTAAAGGTAGAGAGAAGAAGAAGAAGAAGAAGAAGAAAAAAACGAGGAGGGAAGGACAGCGAGAGAGAGACTGAGAACGCAGGCTCTTCAACAAGAGTGTAAACACGTTGAATTCCTGAGAAGAGGACTAAGCTTGAGCCGCTGCAAATGAGGAAAAAGAGACCCGGTGCAAATCGCCATCATGAACAGCAACGCCGCCAGCAGCAGCAGCAGCAACAACAGAAAGAAACGAGAGATTAAACGGCAAAAAAAAAACAGGGAGAGGATTGCAAAATCTGCTGAACATCAGGAGTCAAATCAATACAATGTACGCGTGTACCTGTGGCTACACATAAAGAGGTGGGGATGAAACGCACGTGAGAATGCGAAAGAGAGAGGGAAGGAGACAGGGGAGGGGAGGACGGGAAGGAATGAGAAGAGGAAGGACGGGGAAGGAGAGGGAAGGAATGAGAAGAGGAAGGACGGGGAAAGAGAGGGATGCACAGGCGGAAGGAATGAAGAAAAGGAGGGAGGAAGGGAAGGAAGGGGAGGGAGAGTGAGAAAGAGAGAGAGAGAGAGAAACGAGACAGGTAAATAACTAGAACTGAAGAAAGAGCGTGTTTCCTCACTGGTAAAGAGCCAAAAGAAGAAGAAGAAGAAGAAGAAGAAGAAAGGCTAACTGCAATAGCATGACCCAGAGACAAAAGTCAGAACAAGACAGAGAGAGAGAGAGAGAGAGAGAGAGAGAGAGAGAAGAGAGAAGAGAGAAGAGAGAAGAGAGAAGAGAGAAGAGAGAAGAGAGAAGAGAGAAGAGAGAAAGAGAGAAGAGAGAGAAGAGAGAAGAGAGAGAGAGAGAGAGAGAGAGAGAGAGAGAGAGAGAGAGAGAGAGAGAGAGAGAGAGAGAGAGAGAGAGAGAGAGAGAGAAGAGAGAAGAGAGAAGAGAGAAGAGAGAAGAGAGAAGAGAGAAGAGAGAAGAGAGAAGAGAGAAGAGAGAAAGAGAGAGAAGAGAGAAGAGAGAGAATCTGAATATGTCAATCGCTATAAAAAAGAAAGAAAGAAAAAAAAAATCTGGCTCCTCGTCGGCCACAGAAGTACAAGCAATATTGCCAACAATAACAACTTCCAGACGGCAGGAAAATGATGTCAAGTGGGCTTCACACGCCGACGACATGATGACGATATGGCATGATAGACGAGTCACTCCCGAGTAATGAGTTCTGGTGAGGACGCACAACCAAACAGCCAGTGTCTTCTCTCGGATTTTCTCATAACATAACTTAACAAAACTACCAAATAAAAATACAACAACCACAATGACAATGACGACAATGATGACAACGATTCGACGGTGATTCAGAGCGCAAGATGTGATGCGCAAGGGGGAGGGGCAGGGGGAGGGGGAGCAAAATCCGATAAACACCAGCGAGAAACAAGAGAGACGACGAGAAACAGAATTCAGAGATACATCAAAGGCGAAAATTTTCTTTAGAATCTCGCACATAAGAAGGAAGAGCAAATAAACATAACCCAATGCAGCATCGAAAGGGATCAAAAGCGAAGCTGCAGATCCGATCGAAAAAAAGAGAGAGAAGAGAGAGATGAGAGAGGAGAGAGAGAGAGAGAGATAGCGAAAGAGAGAGAAGGAGAGAGAGAGAACACACTTCAATATAAAAAAGAACAGACATACACGAAAAAAATACTGACACACACATCTCATGGAATGACCGAACGTCTGTCTCTCCGCCGAAGGATATTGAGAGACCGCTCGACAAGATATTACCACTCAGTCAAACACAAGACGGAGACATGTCGCCGTCCGGAGATACTTATGGCTTAAGCCGGAAGAGGGAGGGAGTGAGGGAGGACAGGGGGGGGGGTATGAGGTGGAGAGGGTGGAAGGATAAACCAAGACATTATTAAATCTTGATCGAGACTTAATTCGTTTTTTTTCAGGTTTGTTTTGTGTGTGTGTGTCTAAGGCGGGGAGGTTGAGAGGGAGACACGTGTGTGCACACTTACGCACATACAATACACGAACGCACACGCACGCGTTCCTAAAATAAATGACATAATGCGGGTGGCAGCGACTTTTGCGGGGATGTTTACTGATCAACTACACATAAAGATTAAATTATATATAATATATGCGTGCGTGCGTGTATGTGAACATACATACATACATACATACATATATACATTTAAATATATATAAATAAATATATATATGCAATCACAAAGATACAAATATTCCCCCAACTCATGATCTACATAGAGTGAATTCAACGGTAACTTCTGGCAAGGAAAACTTCTTATCTAGTCTTACTTAACAAGAAATAACTTTCACTACTGCATGAAATCTTATCCCGCTGACGCATGACAAGTTTCATTTTCGAAGAAACGTTAAATAAAAAACAAACATAATATACATTCGTTTTCAATGTACTTACGTGGGAGTAAATCTATATATACACATATATTTTTTTTTAATTGCTTATATCCATTTTTTCTTTACCACTCTTGTCACACAATCCTTCGAAAGCGTACGTGTACCTTTGCTTGTCCACGCCTGGCTCGTGCTAACCTCCTCATCTCAATAATAGACGCCTTATTAATGTCCTCAGCAACACGTCAGCACGATCGTTAATTTCCCATCAGTCATTCCCGCTAAAAACAAGTAAAAAGAGATAACGAAGAGGGAGAAAAAGCCTTCCCAGCAACGCACTGTAGTTGGCGCCAGTGAGGTTTGACGAACGCGACAAAATCTTTCGAGATGACACACAGGAAATTATCCCGAGTTGCCCCCGCGGCTTGCCAAGCCCGCTGCGGCGCTCGCCACACGCACAGACACCCGCTTCCTCGCCTCTCTCTCTCTATACCGCTCTCTTGCTCTCTCGCTCTAGCTCTCTCTCTCTCTACTTCTCGCTCCCCCTCTCTTTCTTTCTCTTTCTCTCTCTCGCTCTCCCTCTCTTTCTCTCTCTCTCTCTCTCTCTCTCTCCCCCTCTCTCTCTCTCTCTCTCTCTCTCTCTCTCTCTCTCTCTCTCTCTCTCTCCCCCCCCTCTCTCTCTCTCTCTCTCTCTCTCTCTCTCTCTCTCTCTCTCTCTCTCTCTCTCTCGCGCTCTCTCCTCTTTCTTTCTTAGTAGAAAAAGGGGAGGGAGAGTGGGGGAGAGGGAGAGGGAGAGAGAGGAAAAGGGTGGGGAGGCATGGAAGGAAGTATGGAGGGGAATGAGGAAGAGGCAAAGAATGATAAGACATAAATAGAATGAGCGAAAGGGGCAAAGGGGCGAGAGTTGGGAAGTCGACAGAGAAATAGATCAGAAACTGATAACGACGAAGACGAAGGGACGAAAAACAGAAGATGATAAAGATGCCGATGAAACGAATGAATATGAACAAATGAATATGAACAATAATGAAAATAAAGATGACAATGCCACTACGATAGTTCAGTGTCGCTGTGTATGTGGTAAGGAGAGTGATGAGAGGGACGGGAAGAGAGGAGGGGAGGGGGGGAGGGGGGGAGGAAGAGAGGAGGGGAGAGGGGGTGGGGGGCGTAAGGGGGAAGAGAGGGGAGAGGGGAGAGGAGGGGGAGAGGGGGAGGCAAAGCGGCGGTAACGGGAGGGTGTGGGTAAGGTGTTGAGGAGTTCTGTATAAATACCCTCATCCACCCAGGGGCGAGTTCCTGGCACCAGGCCCTGCACACACACACACACACACACATACACACAAACACACAAACACACACACACAGATTCACCCTGTGTCCCAACCATTCACACAACATACACACACATGCTACACGCCGCAGATCTTATCCTAGTCATCATACCTCTCATACTCAATATGGGGGGGGGGGGGCTTCCATCTGAATAGGAGACGGTATTTTTCCCCCTTTTGTTATGCTACTGCTTCTCTCTCTCTCTCTCTCTCTCTCTCTCTCTCTCTCTCTCTCTCTCTCTCTCTCTCTCACACACACACACACACACACACACACACACACACACACACACACACACACACACACACGAAGTAAACACGGGCCCGCATGCCACCACCACCCCGTGTGCCGCCACCACCCCGAGGCGCACACGGGCCGGTGGGGAATGCCAACTCCCGAGCTATCTATGGTGCCACGGGGAGATTTTACACATTTTTGGCTACACTGGCACCCCATGTCTACACTTGCCGGGATGGGCCATACGCTATGGCTTACGGCGCCGCGCAACGGAACAATCAAACAATTAAGAAACAGGTGTTTTATTTTCTTCGTCTGTATCATTTATTACCATTATCACAATTCCTTTCTTTTCTTTCTTCTTTTTCTTCTTTCTTTTGCTTCGGTCATCGCAGCTTCGGACGGAAGGAAGGAAGTAGTCGCAGTCTTGACAATGCGTTTCTTCTTTTCTTATCACATACCGTCCGAGTTCTTGGCTTGAAAGCAGGTAAAGCAAAGAAGGTTGAACTCGAGGCACACACACTTCCTGAATTGACACACGACACCGAATCACCACTTTCCCAGTTCCTGTTTACTTCCTTCATCACCACTTACCTCCTAAACAACCATTTACATCGCCAATCATTATCTCCTCAAATCGACACAATGCACCAATCCTCCCCCCCTCCCCCCCACATATATATATATATATATATTTTTTTTTTAATAATAGAAAAACGAAGAAAAGGAAAAATATAATTTCAGAATAAACAAATGAATACAGAAAGAAAAGCACGCAGAGAAGGGAGGAAGAAAAGTCGATACAAATGAGAATAAGAAACGACAACATAAAGAAACGACAGCAAAAGACGGGAAGAAGACAATTCTGAACAATGAAAGTCGCCAGCAAAGCATAGGCCTATCCACAAAATGGCCACATAACAAGCCCACGCCAAACCCTTTCGGCAGACACCCAAGGGAAGGCACAACATAATCAAAGAATTACATTTGGTGGAGGTGGAGGTGGTGTGGAGGTTGGGGGGGGGGTTGGTGGAGGTGGTGGGGACGGTGGAGATGGAGATGGAGAAGGTGAATGTGGTGGAGACGGTGGAGATGAAGATGGAGAAGATGGAGGTGATGGGGACGGTGGAGGTAATGGATGAGATGGCAGAGCTAGATGAGGTGGAAAAGTTGGAGATAGATAAAGGAGACGATTAAAAAAAAAAAATGGTGGTGGACAAATGGTGACGAGGAAGATAGAAACGGACATGATCGAAGCAGATGGAGAAGGCGAAAAGGTGGAGGAAAGTGGAGGAGGAGGAGGAGGAGGTTCCCGCGCACCCACAGTGAGTCCCAAGATAGGCACCCTCACTGTCCCACTAATAGCGAATCGGCTGCGTGACCCCCAGGTATTCTGGGACGTCGCCTCATTCACTATAACGTGTGTAGAGAGAGTTAACCACCAGGGCGCGTGCGAGTGGAAAACCGATTGTGGTTATGACTGTGAGTGAGCGATTGAGTGGGTGGGTGAATAGGTGAGTGAGTGAGTGAGTGAGTGAGTGAGTGATTGTGTGAGTGGGTGAGTAGGTGAGTGAGTGAGTGAGTGAGTGAGTGAGTGGGTGAGTGAGTGGGTGGGTGAGTAGGTGAGTGAGTGATTGAGTGAATGAGCGCGAAACGTACATACTTGTTGGTGAT
>BOPN01001051.1:47500-63199 GCA_017312705.2 Penaeus japonicus
AAGCATGGTAACAATATTAGCAAGAAATATTACCATGAACACCAAATCATTCATAAACTAACACAATAAATACCTGACATTACGGAACATAAAAAAAACTAAACTAGTAAAAATAAAACACTAATAATAGAAAAAAAACACTAAACTAAATCAATTCTAAGAAGAAAAAACAAAAACAGAAAACGAGAGCGAAGAGGCAACACCGAGGTCGTCCTCCTCCAGGCAGGTACTCACCTCTGCAGGTCGCGACACTTGACCACCTTGCCGAACGTCCCCTCGCCGAGAGTGGTAATGATCTTGTCTGGAAGAGAGCAAGGGGCGGGCGTCAGTGGGCACAAAGGGGAACATCTGAGCCTCCCGCGCGTCTCAAGAACAATAACAAGAAGAACAAGACGAATAACAACGACTACGTTAAGAGCGGGAGGCTAACGCAAAGAACTTTTTTTCTCTCTCTGTTTTTTTTTCTGTTTCTTTTTTTCTGTCTTTTTTCTAATGCAAAAAAGGTAATGAATATCTGAAATGCTTCTGAAATGTTCCTTTGAAGATGAGATCAGAAGAAGAAAAAAAAAGATAAATAAAATATTCGGATATTTACAAGATACTGAATCTCATGAATATCTGTCTCTCTCTCTCTCTCTCTCTCTCTCTTATTGTTTTTTCTCTCTTCCCCCTTCCTCTCCACTCAAAGTCTATTATCAAAGCTTTTCTTTTCGGTGAAAAGGGTTAAGCACTTGAGAGGAAAGGCAGAAATGTCCTATGTAATCATGTTTGTGACTTGTGAGGAAAATAAGTATAGATGGAAGACCAATTAATATTTTTGGTGTTATTATCTTTTAAGGAAGACTTTTTTGGCGAAAAAAAATCTCTCTAGAAACAAATTTTGGAAATTTCAAGTGTATTTGCTAAGTGTTGTATCTTAGCTATGTTATTGTTCTCTCTAAGGACATTTGTAGTTGTTGTAATGAATGAATGAGTACTGAAGAAGTCAAAAAGGGAGTGTGTATATAAATATATATATATATATATTATATATATAAAAACTATGAAGAGGAGAAAAACAAAAAATAAAAATATAAAACAGGGAGTATTATTCACGAACATCTATCTTGCAGCACGTCGCCATTGCGGTATATGAGGTGTCCATCTTCATCATCTTCCACTGACGGTGCCCGTGAGCTCTGCTTAGGAGCCCGCCCATCACGCCCGCCCATCACGGCCCCACGCCCATACCAGCAGTACCATCACCAGCACCACATCAGCAGGCAGGCAGCGACGACAGCAGCGGCGGCGGAGGCGGCAGGGACAGCAGTAGCGGCGGCGGCGGCGGCGGCGGGGCAACCAGTGGGGGCAGTCACGGCGGCGGCGGCGGCATGGGTTCACAGCACCACAGCACCACAGCCATGTCACCACACGACGGACCGCAGGGCAACAGGCCACCAACAAGACAGATAAAGAGGGGAGAAGGCAAAATGGTGGCCACGATCAAGGAGAGCCACGGTGGCCACACACCATGGCAGCATGTACATTCAGGCCATATACTAGTGCTCTGTCCTACACCAATTACCATAGCATACATATATATTACTCAAAGGTTCAAACTAATTTTTGGTTTAAAATTATCATGATGATATCAAAGAGAAATATAGAAGAAATAATATCATCCATATGAATATATTTATCATCATTTTTTTCATACATCAAAGGTATAAAACAAATAAAAATTACCAATGTTTAAATGGGCTGAGCCAGGGATATGTATTATGACGTCACTAGATTACGGTCACACCACAACACAACTCAACTGCGCTCGACTAGTCACGCCGTGTACAACCATGTGTCAATACAAAACAAAAAATATAATAATAATAACGTAAAGACGGTGATGATAACATGAACACACAAATCACTCTACGCATACCGCATGTCATACACAGACGCCCACACGCACACGCTCTCATACGCACTACAACATACGGAAACAGAATGAAAACAAAGAAACAAATGAAACACAATAGACAAAAAAAAGACGACGTATCGTGTTTCCTAAATCTACTAGAAAATGAAAATGCAGAAGGAGGAGGGGCTTCTACAGCTTGAGAAAGAGCTCGGGGTGTCTCGAGTATTAGCGTAAGTGATGGTAGTTGCTGGCCGGCTAGTTATTTTTGGTCCCTGTTAGAAAACTAATGAAAAGGGAGGAAGGAGGGAGGAGGGAGAGGAGGGAGAGGAGGGAGATAGGAAAGGAAAGGAGGAAAGGAGGAAGGAAAGAAGGAAGGCAGGGAGGAAGGAAGTAAGGTGGAATGGAAGGGAAGAAGGAAGTAAGGAGTGGAGGAAGGGAAGAAGAGATGGAAGACGGAAGAAGGATGGGAGAGAGGGAGGGGGAGGGAGGGAGGGAGGGAGGGAGAGAGGGAGGGGGAGGGAGGGAGGGAAGGGAATTTAGAGAAGGAGCATGGATCTTTGGCTTGGTTGGTATATGGTACTAGTTAAGTTACTGGTAGTTACCTAGATCAGCCAGGTGAGGTAGGGCTGGTGAGGGTCGGGTTAGTGAAGGCTTTGATGGTAGAGGTGGTTGTGGTTGTGGTGGTGGTAGCTGTAGTAGCAGAGCAGCGTGGACCAGTCACTGCCCTACTTACATCACTACTCACGCTACTAGAGCTGTAGAAGGAAGAATACTGTTGCTTCACACTAGTCTTGTTCCCCACCTCCTGAATGCCGAGCAGGTCTAACACCCCCGCTTTCCGCAACGGCTGCGAGGGCGCTCCGGGACCCAGCGCCGACGTCGAGACGTTCGACGTCGAGGCGGTCGACTTCAAGCTTTTGCCGTTGCCCGACGACGAGGCTCCCACCCCGGCCTTCGCCTTGTACTTGACGAAGGAATACGAGTCGTCCAGATCGGCTTTGGACTTCGAGGTCGGGCCGGCGCCGGACACCTTGGGCTTCACGGACACGGTCACGGACACTTGATCGAGGGGAGACTTGGGGGCTAACGCAGGGACGTAACCTATGTCGGACAAGCCGCCCTTGCTCTCCTGGGGGGTCGTGGGGTTGTTGTTGTTTATACTGGTGCTACTGTTATTGTTACTGTTAGTGTTTTTGCTGGCGGGTTTGAATGTGGTGAATGTGTACTCCTGCTCCGGCTCTATGTAATTGGACACCTTGAGCGAGGGCGTGGTGGGCGTGTTGGGGGTCTTAATGCCGTAGGAACTATTAGAAGGATCGAGGATGGAGAAGAGGCTCTTCTGGGACTGCGAGCTCTGGAGGCGGGCCGAGGGGGCGTCCGTGGGGGAGTCCAGGAGGTCCATGGTGTTGGTTCTGGTGAGGGCGAGGGTGGTGGGTTTGGTGGGTTTGATGCATGCGGCGGGGTAGGGCCTTTCGCGCACGGCCGCCTTCTCGAACACAATCGGCGGGTCGTACAACACGAACTTTTCAGAGTCCGGCGTGCTCTGTTTGGATACATTATCTGAGCTCCTCATGCTCGCTTTGTTCAAGGCCGAGAGCACATCACTGGTGGAAGCACTACCGTATAACACTTTGCGCGGCGGGCCCTGGCTGCCCTCCTCCTCCGGGATGTACGTGGAGAACTCGGACACTTTGGCAGCCATCTCCTTCACCTGGTCGTAGCGCAGAGCCCTCTGCCGCCCCGCGTCGCCGTCCTGCTCGCCCTGGCACGCGGAGTCTTTGCCTCGCTTCAAGAACTTTCGGTTATGGGAGCTGCCGATGTTATGCAGGACATTCAGAGGCAGCGAGTACATGTTGAGCAGCTGCGCCCGCTCCTTCCGCCGGGCGGCGTCGTCGGCGATGCTGTCGGGCGTGGCCGACGACGTGCTGCCCGTCTCGTTGTCCAGGGCAGAGCTAGAGAGGCCAGAGTACCTGTTCAGGATGGACTGGGTGCTCTCCCGTGTATCGTTCGTCTCCGGCACCGTCACGGGCCTCGTTGCTCGGAGTCGGCTACTGCCGCTGACGAGGGCGCCGTCGCCGTGGCGTCGCCGCAGCTGCGGGCTCAGGTTGCCCAGCCTACTGCTGCTTCCAGCCTCCAGGCACTTCTCCATGATGTTCGGCGAGTGCACGCCGTACTGCGACCAGTAGTCGCTCTTCTTCACGCTGGAGTTCTTCCGCAGCATCGTGATCTCGTCGGCGGCCTCGTCCTCCTCGTCGCACCCCGTCCGGGCCAAGTTGTTCTTCTTCAGGAACCGACTCGGCTTGTAGCGGGAGCCGATCTTGTCGTAGTTGGGCGCGGGCGCAGACGTCGTGGCGTACGCGCTGCGGAGCCCGTAGTCGCCGTCGAGGCCCAGGTCCGAGGCCGTGCGGCTGTAGGCGTACCTGCTGGCCCTTGGAGACCCGTCGCTCTTGCCGTAGTCAGACCCGCCATAGTCGGACTTGAAGGTCGAGAAAGAGGAGAAGGAGGCGGAGGTCGACAAGGGATGGCCGCCCTTACCTCCTATTCCACCTGCGTCATATCTACTCCCGTAGCCATAGCCGTAGCCCGAGGAGGAACCCGCGGAGTGGATGGACGAGGTCCCTTGGCCGGGCTTGTATCGGGAACTGGTAGTGTCGTGCATGGGTCGAGATTTCATATCGGATGTGAGCGCCGACGAGGATTTGTAGTCGGTGTACCGCGGCGAGTCATCGTACTTGTTGTACTTGAGCAACATGGGGTACTGTGTGTAAGAGCTCTTGTTCGAGGAGTGGCTGCCACCGGCGATGTTGTTGCTGGCGTCGTGGAGGGGCACGCGGTCATCCCCCGACTGCGACGCGGCCCGCACGCGCGACGCAAACTTATTCAGAAGGTTCGAACAGCGGTTTAGGATGTCACCGCCGGAATCCCCGAGGATGTTGGTGTACGAGGTCGTGGCGCTCCGGCCGTACTGCTGACGGCTGCGCCCGCTCATACTGCCCCTTGCTCCGCACGCCCACCCCCTCCACGACCTCAGCCCTAGGCGCGCATAGCACACGTCATCTACACTCCCATTTACAGCGGCACAACTGACACGGGGCTGGGTCCTGTCCAACTGTGGCTTTGTCTGTCAAAAGCAGCCCTTATCACAAGTTTTCGTACACTAGGACACGTAAGAGCACGGCACGGCACGGGGCACTCGCTGTCTGGCGTCGGACGGGTCTCGTCCCAAGTCCGCGGGCTACAGCGCTCTACGCAGCCGAGTATTTCCAGCAGTAGCACAGGAAGCCAGAGAGCAGACACGAGTGGAGCAGGTAAGTGGGTGAGCGGAGTGTAACTGAAGCAGACCGGAGCAGTGGGCACGCAGCGGCACACGAAGCCCAAGGGATAAAAATACCCCGGGCGCCGGCACGAGCCAGCGACGGCGCTGAGGCAGCGGCGATGGCAGCGGCGGGGCACACACAACCTGCCAGCGCGACCTGCCCACAACCTCACTCCCCTACAACCCCACGCAGGTTACCATACCGAGCTGCACGGACATCATCAGCGCGCACCTTCCCCCTCCCCCGAAACTGCACCGAAGCGAAATTCTCAGGGCCATGAACCAGCCCCTTGCCCGAGAGAACTTACGACGAAAATCGGTCCCTTATTCTACTGACCTAGTCCGATCCCGCAGCAGAAAAGTTTCAATGAATTCTTACTATTATGGTGTTGACTCCGAAATTTAGAGCATTTCCTCTTGGCTGCCAACAACCACTGTTTCCTCAAACTTTCTTCAAATAACTTACTTTTGTTGCATAGTGTACATAACATACACATGTGTGTGTGCGAGTGTCTTTATAAGTATGTATATGTACATAAGCATGTATCCGTTTATATACTTGTACATGCAGACTCGGAAGTACTTCGTGGATCGATCTCGCAAAGCACACACAACATCTAATCTGTCCCCCAACCCCGTCCCCCTAAAAAGCGAGACGACCCCTTAAAAGCCGACCTCAGTCACCTCACTTCCTCTCGACCTCAGCACCTCATTTCAACCGCCGTTAGTATCATCCCCTTCGCCGCTCCCAAGCCGGGTGGGTCTTCGCCCTCCGCTCGACTCCAAATCTCCGCTCGCTCCACGCCCCGTTTCACTGCACTCGACACAGCGTCTTTCCGCCTGCTTCTCGTCCGACGCTGACATTTCTTCTTGCTCATTTCCTCCCCCTCCCCCAAACGCTGCTTTGACAGACGAAGAGGGGGATCAGGCAAGTATGATAAACAGTGACGTGAAATAAAGGAAAGTAAAATACGTCGAGGAAAGGACAATAAGAGCGAACGCGAACTTGGTAACATGCGAAGGTTTGTGTTAACAAAGTAAACGTAAAGAGAGTCGTGGCGCAGGGGGAGATGTAAACGAAGGCGCCCATTGTAGAACATGGCGACCGTATGATGCAGGACGCAGACGAGGAGTACGAAAGAGAGGGGGGGGGGGGAGGAGGAGGAGGAGGAAAAGGGGCAAAAGGGAGAGAGTAAACGAAAAGAAAAAAAGAGGATGTAAAGTAAAGGAAGAGGAAGAGGAGGAGCAGTGGTAAAAGAAGAGGAGAAAACGAAAAGGAGGATGTGAAGTAAAGGTAGAGGAAGAGGAGAGGAAAAGGAAGGAGGAGGATACGAAAAGGAAGAAGAGGATGCGAAGTTAAGGAAGAGTAGAGGAAAAGGAGGAAGAACCGGTTCAGGCGACTTGGTGAATGCGACTAACTAGGGAACAAGTACATACAGGGGAAGTAACTGTCCCAATTACTGCATTATGAAGGAAACAATTGAAGATAGTGAATGAAATAAAATAATAAAACGTACTACTATCATGAATATCCTCTCCATTCATTTGCATACATTTCCTGATTTCCCAAGAATATGCACTGTTTCTCCCTTTCCCCTTTGCAACCAGAAGAGACACATTGCAAGCACGACTTCACGGCAATGCACTGCACGTAAATAAATACACCTCTTCCAAGACACCGTAAGACTCGCGGCGCCCACAAGAAACATTTCTGCGAAGGATCGGAAGCACAAGTAAAATAGAGTCCCTTCCCTCACACACAATGTCCCCTGAACAAAAGGCAGGCTCTCCTAACTCCTCGCAAAATCCTACGCCCTCCTGTCGTCGTCCTCCTTATTCATCTTTCTCCTTCTCCTTCTCCATATTCATCCTTCTCTCCCCTCTCCTTCCTTCTACATCAATCCTCCCTACCTATTCTCTTCCTTCATCCTTACCCTCCCTCCCTCTCCTTCGTTGTTCGTCCTTCTTGCCCTCCTCCGTTATTTATCCTCCCCCTCTTCCTCCCATCTTCCTTCAAAACCTCGTTGTTCATCCTTCTCTCCCATCTCCTTCGTTCTCTCTGCTCCCCCATCCTCCCAAAACCTCATTAGTAATCCTGGTGACTTCTACTCCCCTACCCCTTACCGTCTTCACTTCCTACTGCCGCCCCCACACCCCCACATCCCCATTTCCCAAACGGGACATTAGTGCGTACAGCCGCTAATTTAGAACGCACACGCCGAGAAAGAAGGAGAAAACGCACAGACAACACGGGGTAACATCCTTTGATATATACATATGTGCGCACACTAATTCACACATACCACCATTATTGTTATGCCTATACTCTTTTCCCACCTAGGAGAAGTCCCTCCCTCCCTCCCTCCCTCCCCCCATCTCTCTATCCCTCGCCCTCTATATATCTCTCTCTCTCTCTCGTTAAAAGAAGAGATAATTTGTATATATATGACGTAAGAAAAAAAGAAAAAAAACACGAGGATCATTAATTTTCCTTTTCATTTCTCAAAAAGGGAGATTGGATTCTTCCACCTCGCCCTCTCGCGTAATGTGCAGAGAAGGGGGGGGATAGGAAAGATGAAGAAAAGGGGAAAGGGAGGGTAGGAATGAAGAAAAAAAGAAAAGAAGAGAAGATAATAAGAAAGAGAGAGAGAAAGAGAGAGAGAGAGAGAGAGAGAGAGAGAGAGAGAGAGAGAGAGAGAGAGAGAGAGAGAGAGAGAGAGAGAGAGAGAGAGAGAGAGAGAGAGAGAGAGAGAGAGAGAGAGAGAGAGAGAGAGAGAGAGAGAGAGAGAGAGAGAGAGAGAGAGAGGCAGAGAGAGAGAGAGAGAGAGAGAGAGAGAGAGAGAGAGAGAGAGAGAGAGAGAGAGAGAGAGAGAGAGAGAGAGAGAGAGAGAGAGAGAGAGAGAGAGAGAGAGAGAGAGAGAGAGAGAAAAGAGATGGCGAAAAGAGGGAAGGGAAGGGACAGAGAGAGAGAAGAGAAAGAAAAGAGAGAGTAGAGAACGAGAGAGAAGACAAGCGCACCGTGGCATGACTCACTGGCTCCATCCCAGCTGGTTCTTGATCCTCCTCCCACTCCACCTGTCCAAAGAGGAGGAGGAGGAGGAGGAGTGCGAAATAGAAGAAAAACAGGGAGGAAAAGGAAGAAAAGATAATGAAGGAATGGACTAGAGAGGAAGGGAGGAAGGAGGGAAGGAGGGAAGGAGGGAAGGAGGGAAGGAGGGAGAGAGAGAGAGAGAGAGAGAGAGAGAGAGAGAGAGAGAGAGAGAGAGAGAGAGAGAGAGAGAGAGAGAGAAAGCGATAGAAAACAGGTAAAAACACAGACAGGCAGAGAGAGGGAGATAAAGAATAACCAACAGCCCTCGCCCGACTCAACTCCACTGATTCTGACAGATGGCGTTGAATCGTAACTCCTCCTCTCCTCTCCTCTCCCCTCCTCCTCTCGCTAACAGACTCACTTACTCACTGACGCCCCTTTGGTCATCTTCGTCACACATCTAAATACAAATACAATAGAGAATAGGCACGAAAACTTTCAACCCGACGCGATCAACTTCCGGCGTGCAAAATCGGAATCTATTTTCTGAAACACGAAATCGAGCTTGTTGCTAAAACGATAATAACAGTGGTAGAAATAACAGTGGTAATAATGAAGATGACAATAATAATAATAATAATAATAATAATAATAATAATAATAATAACAACAATCCATATAAGGAATTATAATAGCACTAGCAACGCATAAATCGATCAATCCTCCCATCCCGATTCCCTCTCCATCAAGCAATCTCTCCACCCATCCACCTACCTACCTACCCTACCCACTTCTCTACTCATCAACCCATCAATTTCTCCTCCCGTCTTCGATTTCCCTTCCGACAACCCACATGCTACGCTGATGATGGTGCGTCTCACCCAACCACTGAAGGCTCTGGCTCTGCCCTCGATGCCACTGGAAATAATAATGGCCGCGGAAGGTCGCCTATTGGGAAATCAGGGCGCGATCTTAATAATACTAATGATGTACTTAATTCTTGAGTGAGGTCAATGGCATGTAAACCTTGGTCAGTTTAATGTACTTTAATATGAGTGAGATAACTCTGAGGGGAAACAGTAATACCGAAGATAACTATGATAGTAACAGTAATAATGACGATAACCGTGATATTAATAGTAACAATAATGCTAAGGGTAAAGAGTATAATAATGTGACGACACGAACACGGTAACCAAGGACTGAAATGCAATCACGCGTAAAAAAAGGCACGTAAAATTTTCCCAATATCGAAAAAATAAAAGGATTTTTGAAAATATTCATAAAAATGAAGATACTGAAAAAAAAACTAGAATCACCGGGAATTTGTTCAGTATTCTCCTCCCTCTTCCCCTCTCCCAATTCTCAAACACGAACCAAACTGAGTGTGTATAAGAAAGAAAGAAATAAAGAAAGAAAGAGAAAGAGATAAAGAGTAAAGTAGAATAGAGATAGAGAGATAAAAAGAAAGAAAGAAATAAAGATAGAGAGAGAGAAAGAGAAAGAAAGAGAGAGAGATAGAGAGAGAGGGAGAGAGAGGTGGGGGGTGGGGGTGAAACGAGGTCAGCGACAGGGAAATGAACACAGAGGCCGCGTGGTTGGCGATGTCCCGAGAGCGAAATACTGTGTCTAGTGCCACCACCAGCTGATGGCTTGGTCTCGTCTCCTCCCCTCCCCACCTCCCCCTCCTCCTCCCCCTCCCTTTCCACCTCACATACAGAAGCTGCATATCATGTTATCCTTTAGCTCTTGTTATGCTTTGAATGCGGTCACCAGATTCATGGCTAGGAGGACTAAATGTAAAAGAAATATACACAACCAACACGCACGAACGCACGCACGCACACAAACCCTCTCGCACCCCCCCCCCCCCCCAAACACACACTTAATAATAACGATAACAATGAAGTTCCATTATCCAATTAACACATTAAAACCTAATCGCCCTTTGCACACTCCCTCCCCATTTCCCCCTTTCCCCATTTCAATCTTTATCCCTCTCTCCATTTTTCTAACTTCTAACCGGATAAATATCACAAAACATCTAAAAATAATTCCCTTTGCCTGAGCTTGAACGAGGGAATCAAGCGCACCTGGTAAATCCTTCAGAGTGACGGAGAGAATATCAGGCAGGTGGGAAGGGAGGAAGGGGGGAAGGGGGAGGAAAGGGTGGAAGGAGGAAAGGATGGAAGGATGGAAGGTTGGAGGAGGAGGAGGAGGGAGGAGAAGGAAAGGATGAAGGAAAAAAGGGAGGAAGAGAGAGAGAGAGAGAGAGAGAGAGAGAGAGAGAGAGAGAGAGAGAGAGAGAGAGAGAGAGAGAGAGAAGAGAGGGATAAAACGAGAACAAAACAATGAAAAACAGGGGAGAGAGAGAGAAAGAGAGAGAGAGAGACAGCCAACAGACAGGAGCGGGAGAGGCGGCCCGTGTAATACCGTGGCCACCTTTAACCCGCACAACGAAAGCCTTGCACGCGGGGAAGAGAATCCCGGCCTTAATCTGATCCGGCAACATAAGGCAACGTGCGAAAACTAGCCTCCGGAAGCGTTAGAGTTTATCGCCCACCGGGGACGCGGGATAAATGTTTCTGAAACGCGACGCGGGAGAGCGCTAAAATAATAAGGGAGGGAGCGACACTGCGGGGGATATTAGTTATTCGTGGTAAGATGTAACGAAACACTACTACTACTAATAGTAATAATATTTATAATAGCAAGTCATAATAATGGTGACATCAGTGTGATATTTCTATCAACAGCAATGAATTTGCATATAGCAAAGAATTTGAGAGCTTCGCACAACAAAGCTTGTGACAAAGGAAAACGTAACTGAAATGCGCGTTTCAGTGCCGTAGAGTTTTGTTTCTAGCTGGAACCTCGGGTGCCGCAGGGCTGCTAAATCATTAAAACAGGCAGCATCAACCGAGGAGGAGGAAAAAGAGGTAAGGTACGCGCAGATACAAATAAGTATAGCACAGGTAAGTATAGTGAGAGGAGGAGAAAGGCCGATCAGTCTACAAATATAAGTGAATTATGTTGTACGTATACACACACACACACACACACACACACACACACACACTCTCTCTCTCTCTCTCACACTCACACACACACAAAACCCAAAACAAGACCTTTTTTCTTGGAGCGCGGCTGCGAGTGAAGTAGGGCACGAAGAACAAGGTCGCAGGCATTGTGGGGCGTCTAGGAACACGGCAGCGTGATCGGAGGAACACCCGGGCGCCCATGCCAACACCGAGCCAACGTATACTCCCGAGGCAAGGTCGTATGCCGCGCACGAGAGATAAAGTTAGAAAGAGGAAAAGGAAAAAGAAAAGTGGAAGGGGGATGGGTGGAGAGCGAGAGTGAGAGGAGGAACAGATGGAGAGAGGTAGGTAGAGGTGGGGAGATGTGGAGGGAAGGAGGGAGGGAGATGAGGAGACAGACATATATGTCTATCAATATAAATATAATATTTTATATATGTGTATATATATGTATATATATATATATATATATATATATATATATATATATATATATATATATATATATATATATATATATATATATATATATATATATATATATGAGAGAGAGAGAGAGAGAGAGAGAGAAAACACCCCTGACAAACTACCGATTTCCACACACAAAAACACCATTTTTTACCTCCTGTTTAAAAAAACGGGCTTAAAAACCGATAATATCCAAGGCTGAATATCTGTAAGGCTTTCAATGTATGTCATGGTGCCGGGCTTTCACACACGTATGCCAATAGTACCGCTACTGCCAACGACGGCATTTTCGGTTGAACAGAAATTTATCTTTAGAACGTCCGTATCTCGAAATATAAATCGAATACACATTTTAAAAAATCCTGTGGAAAAAATATAAACCTCTCAAGCTTTTGTGTCTCCATCCTTGACATTTCTTGTGACAGTTTAAAACGTTCAAAACACGACACTGACCTACATCGCGAGCTTACTTAGGCCTACAAACGCGAACGGTGTGACTGATGTGAGTTAACGTGCTCGAATTCGTAGGCTTAGGAATTAGGTGATTGTGAATGACACAAGAAGTGCAGGTAGAGCGAAAGGAGGGCGGAGAGAGAGGGGGGGAGAAAATGAGAAAGAAAGAGAGAGAGAAAAAAAAACAGTGAAAAAGGAAGATAAACAAAGACTTAAAACCAAATTGACGTTTATTCTCTTTCCGTCCCTCTGCTGCGTGTTTAGTTCACGTTGACGCACGGTGTCAAAGAGAATCAGAGTTTAAACAAACTCGCATTGGCAAATAAATTCGAAATGACTTATAATGCGTTCCAAACATGAGAGACTGCCGCTCAGAGGACCCATGGCATCCTACCGCCCCTATGGAACCCTGCCACCCTGGAAATTCACTGTTCTAAGGATCAGAGGCACCCTG
Organism: Penaeus japonicus; assembly: GCA_017312705.2. Classification (NCBI taxonomy): domain Eukaryota; kingdom Metazoa; phylum Arthropoda; class Malacostraca; order Decapoda; family Penaeidae; genus Penaeus; species Penaeus japonicus. The sequence continues at coordinate 60,161 of BOPN01001051.1, forward strand.
ACATCCTACTGCCCACAGATATCTAGCACCCTGACATCCTACCCCCTTACGGACACCCTAACTGAAGTTCGGCAGGCGGTAGACGTCACTAGATCCTGGCGCTCTCCCTCAAGTTTACTTCTCAGGAAAATTCTCTCGTTCGGGGTCCTTCAGCGGAAAAAAACGGTGTTGTTACTCGCATCGATGAGAGAGCAGATTGCCGCCGGTAAGTCGTTCTCGTTCTCTTTTGGCTCCCTCGCTGCAGTGTAAGGAGCGGATTAATGTCGCTCGCTTGCTCACTCTCGCTCGCTCTCTCTCTCTCTCTCTCTCTCTCTCTCTCTCTCTCTCTCTCTCTCTCTCTCTCTCTCTCTCTCTCTCTCTCTCTCTCTCTTTGTCTCTCTCTCTCTCTGCACGCGTGTCTGTTTGTGCGTGCTTGCGCGGGTGCGTGCGAATGACTTAAAACCCATATCCTGGCACACATTCCAAAGTAATTTTTATCATCCGACTGCGTGCGGTGGCCTGGGTGTGCGTGTTCGTCCACGAATTAAAGACTTCCCTGCCGCTGCTGCGCTAGCTAAAACCAGATCGGCGGCGGTGAGTCGAAGCCAACCAACCACTTCGAACGCATTATTCATCAAGTTCAAACTACACGGATCGACTGACTGGTTCCGTCTACAATGCCTGACTCATATCTGAACGCCTTTGATGTTGTTGGTGAAAACACAAACAGGGATTCGACTAAACTTCAATATCGATCATAATCCTCGCCACTTATCGTAAATGTCATATACGATCCAAAATAACTATTAAAAAAAAAGGGTAATTTACGTCAAAATCCCTCCGCTCTATTCAACTTCCATAGACGAGTCCTCCATACCATTGAGAGTGCACCTGCAACGGAAGCCAATTGGAAGGCGATTCGAACAAAGGCAGCGCCAATACAGATGCGACTAATTCGAAGGGAAGCGGCGCGGACGATTTGAGTAATCAGAGGAAGCCGAAGAGTTTCGATGAAGAAGAAAAAAAAAGGAAAACTGGGCAGATGCTGGAATAGAAAGGGACAGGATTGGGAGGGGTTAGAATTGGGGGGGAGAGGGAGAGAGGAGGAAGGGAGTAGAGAAGAAAAAAACATGCAGCTAAGCATCTCGTCGAGAGAAACAATAAAAGCTTCAACCCGGAGGTTATGAGGATGGGAGAAAAGAGGAAAGAGAGGAGAGACGAGAGCGGAGAGAGAGGGAGAGGTAGGAGAGAGGATAAAGAAGACAAAAGAGAGGGGAGATGATAGAAAGTGTGAAAAGAGAAAGAAAGAGGAGAGAGAGAGCGAAGAGAGAGAGAACTAAGATTGAAGAGAGGGGGGGAGCAAAAGTGGGCGCGGCGTGTGACTGGGTACGCTCAGAGAGAGTGACTGCTGACGTTTGCTTCGCGGAAACCGAGTCAACGGAGACTCAACCTAATAATAATAATCTGCACATAAAAACAGGTAAAAAAAAGGTGAAGAGTCTAAGTGAGAGAGTAGGGCGAGAAAGGAGGGCTTCCTGGCCGGGCTGGCAGCGTGGATGAACGTCCCAGCAAGAAGGCGGCCCCGACAGTACGCCCTCGGGCAGCGAGAGGGAGGATACACACAGCCCTTCTTCTCCCGCCTGCCGCCTTGTCGCCAGAGTACACCTAATACCCGAAGCGAAGGTCTTCCCTTGCGATGAAGTTAGGAGACAGAGGGAGAAAAAGGAAGTGAGAGTGCGGGTCAGTGAGACGGAAAGGGAGAACAGTTTGAGAAAGACAAAAAGGGAGGGAGGGAGAAGAAAAGAGAGGAAGATAGTAAAGGAGAAGAGAGAAAGAGAGAGAGCGAGAGAGAGAGCGGGGCACTAAGGCAAACACGCGAGAGGAAGCGACCGTGCCAGTTATGTGGAGTTAAGGCTGTTGGAACACACGCCCGAGCTATACTTATGCGGTTGGAGACAATGAACCGGGAGTTCGCGGGGCTGCTCCTGCAGCTCCTGAAGGTCAAGCCAAGGCAATGGAGGACGGCGGCGCTGCAGGAGGAGCATCAGATCGGCAATAACTACTACTAAGGCAGGAGACACCCATCTGGTTCACATACTCATATAAACGCACGCATTACGAAGCGTGCGTCGACAAATAAACTTTAAGAGGTAAATCAAGCACGTAAAAGAGTCTTTCAATCGCCAAGAGAGATGAAGGTTATAAAACACAGATTGCCCCCACCCTCCCTCCCCCCCACCACCCAATCCCACCCAACATCCCCTGGAGATCTGACAAATGGCCGGGCATTCCGTACTCGACACTCGCACTCGCGCACACGTTCTACGGGAAGTCGAGAGGGACATGGGACGGGCGTGGGTGTGGGCGCGAGTGAGGGGTGAGATGGACGTGGTGGTACCTTATAGATGGTGGTAGTGGTGATGGAGGAGGCGTAGCGCTGTGTGATGTAGTCGAAGGAGCGGTAGAGCGCGGCGGTGGGCAGGTGGTGCTTCTTCCGGGGCGCCATTGCCGGGCCTCGCCTCGCCAGCCAGGCTACTGGGACCACGCAACGCCTAACAGTGGTAACACCAGTACACCCCAACAGGCTAAACGGCCGTCGCCGCCACTGCCGCCGCTTTCCCCTGCACCACATGATGTAAATTTAGCCACGTGCCTGTCGCCATGACCATCGCCACTCCTCCTCTGAGAGCGTGTGCGTGTGTGTGTATGTGCGTGTGTGTATGTGTAAGCGGGGCTCCCCCCATGCTGACGTTACTTCAGACTATGCTCACACCCCGCGGTTCTCCGTCGGGAAGGAATTTTGTTCCAGCGCCCGACCCTCGAGGAGGAAGGAAGCTGCCTGCATCCCGCGGACATCATCCCCGCGGGAATCTTGAGCCGCTAATACCCGCCGCCACGTTACGTCGGCCGGACGTTAATCCGCTCCAACGGGCGACCACCCTTCTTGACGTTGCATTTCCGTTCGTGCACGAATGTGGATACAACAGCTAACGAAGGAAAACTCCCTGAAGGACGCGATTTGCATTCCTGTTACCTAGGATCCCACTGCTGTGGTTCTAG